>JAEIIJ010002713.1:0-46301 GCA_018904815.1 Drosophila ogumai
TATAGAGAAAATGAAATATTATTTATACAAAAATTAATTTTCCAAATATTTCTAAATTAATATTTTCACAGAAATGGTAATGAAATTAAATTTATATTTTATTTAGTCCCCAACCGTTGTCACACAATCTTCTCTGCCTCTGACAAATCTTGATAGAAAGACAGAGAGAGAGGGAGAGAAAGAGAGAGTGGGCTTTCTTCTCCTTGGAAAATTGCACTGCCGACACATGGCCCCGTCGGAAGTCCATTCAGTTCCAGTTACAGTTACACTTCCAGTTGCTAACTGTAACAAATCATCAAACTGACGACATTGTCACATTGCTCACTTCATTTCGCTCTTTCTGCTAAGGTGTGCGTGTGGTGTGTGTGTTGGTTATTAGTTGCCCCACCGCCTCGTCATCTGTCAAATGCCAAATTGTGGCAGCTGGTTCAGCTTGTGTCGCGCCAAATGCCAGTCGAAACAAGCTCAAAAACACAAGCGGACGTACGCTTTCAACCAGTTGCTGCCACAATGTTTCTATGTCGGCACTGAGAGAAAATATGAATTCTTTAAAATTTATTTTCTTACAGAAATATTTCAAGAAATTTTTTGAAATATTAGGAAATAATTGCTAGAAATTTGAATTTAATTAAAGAAAAGCAAACAAGACTAAAAATTTGCATTTAAATATTTTTAAAATATCTTATATTATAAATTTTTCTAACACATCTTAAATATTTTCCTATAATTTTAATATTATTTTTCATTTACCTAATATATCTTAAATATCTTCCCATAATTTTCCCCTTGTGTATTTCCAACGCTTTGTCCCTGTCTGTGTCTGTCTGGGCGCAGGTAATTGAACAACATTTGTGGAATGACATGGAAAGAATTGCTGTGAAAGGAGGGGGCGGCAGCAACAGTTACATTTGCAGGATTCCAACCTCCGCACAGGAGGAGCATCATCAGCTGGTTGAACTGTCGGGCAAAAAAAAAAGGGGACTGAGAAGGAGACGCGACGAAGCAAGGCGACAGGCGTGAGAGACAGGAACATACAGGTGGCGGGTGATTTTCTGCAATATTAACTCGGTGGCCATATGCTCACCTCCGCTGATTTGTCAAACGCACATTTATTTATTAAGCCCTTGAAGAGGGTACTATTATTTAGGACAGAAGTCTTATGCCTTGAAATGTAGTCATCTTTTTGGAGGAAAACGAATAATGACTATAATTTGTAAGGAAAATGTAGTAAAGGAAGCTGGGAACTATTATTATTTATAATATTTTCTTGCAAAATATTTCATATTATTTTAATTATAAAAATTTCTTCAAAATATATACTTCTTTTCTTACTTGGGTCGCTTTTTCTCGCTTAACCTCTGAACCCTGGCCACCAGGTAGCCCGTGATCCACCTGAACCTTAACTGCTTGCTATGATACCTAAACTCAATGTGAACAGGAGTCTCCATTTCCACAGCAGGCAGGCTATTCAGATCCAAACGGAAACCCCTGATATAGTACGAAATATTTGCCTTGAAAGGACACTGCTTGGGGAAGTTACTGAAACGATCCATCATGTTCCGGCCCAAACGCATAAGTGGCACCTGATTGCGATTGGCCAGCAACTGGCAACCATCCGTGGTCAAATCAAGCAGGACAAAATCCTTTAAAGGACTGGCCCTGGGCAGGACAATTTTCATAGAGAAATCATGCTCGCCCACAGGCTGAGCTAGCTTAAATTCCATATTCCAGCTACGTCGTTTCGAGTTCTTGTTCAAGCCACAGCGATATTCCCTTATAATCTTGTAGTCTGCATCCTCGCTGCTGCAGGTAAAATTATCCGTTTGCAGCTCGAAATTATTCTGTAATTATTTAAGCGTGCTGAGTACATTTGAATATTTACTTATATAACGTATACGCACCTTGGCCTGTGCCTTTAATTTCCAATTAGGGAAAATGCAGACAATGGCCGCCACTATGCACAATTTCGAGATCTTGGGTTTCAAATCCATCCGCAAGGCAGTTGTATATACCGGCAGCTACAATTATGCAATCCAACTGGAATTAATAATGCCGAAATGCATTGAGCATTTGGTATAGTAATCAGTCGATGCGTGACTAATGATGGCATTATAATTATAATTATTACTGCTATGATGGAGAGGCGGCAGACGACCTAAAACCCAGATAAATTGATGAGTTTATTGAGCTGAAACAAGCAGAAACAAGCTCTTTGGATTGTTTAATAATAAACAAGAGACAGGAAGTGCATATATAAGCAAAGAGAAAATGTGGTTTGTATTTTAAGCATAAATAATTCAACTCTTGAAGAAACTTTCTACTTAAAATTCACTTAAAGTGTACCTACTCTTTATAATCGGATCATTAATAATTCCCCATAATCACTTTGACAATTAACGCTGTCCACACAAATACAAAAAAAAGACAGTACTAATTATAAATGAGAGTAATTAGTCAAATGGATTACCTGCTCTGTACAAGTGAGCAGCTTGCAATTAACCATGGCAAATAATATTATTTTAATCCGAATTCACGCGAGCTGCTTTCAACATAATGTATCGCAAATGCTGTGTGATAATTGTGTTCATTATTTTCGGTATTTATTTTGTCCAAGCCAAGGTACATATTTATAAAATTTTAATTTAATATTAAAATTGTGTGCTATAAAAGTGTTTTGTTGTAGTCCAACTTTGACATGGTCTTCTCAAACTGCACTTGCTACAGCGAAGATCCCGAGGAGATGTTGTCGCATCTGAAGTGTGGCCTGAGCAAGAGTGTCAAGAGGCCTTCCTTCAACATTGAGTTGCAGTTTCGAAAGCCCGTGACCAAGTTCTTTGTAAATATGCGAATTGTCTTGCCCAGGAGGGTGGGTGATGACTTCACCCTCTTCAATCTCTCTGGCATCGATGGGTGCAGCCTGCTGTCGAATAAAAACCAGATAGCCTTTATTCAACTGGGACGCAAGCACATGGATCGCTTCAGCAATGTTCCCAAGCGTTGTCCTTGGCCCAAGGATGTGCCTTATTATGTGCGCGGCTTCCGCGCGGATATGGCCGCCATGCCGGCCTTTAACTTCGAGTCGGACATGAATCTTTGGTTCGACTTTGTGGTGAACCACCAGAAGGTGATCCGTGGGTTCATCCAGAGCAAGGTGCAGCAGCGGAGGACGCACAAAAGGGGCCAGGGCGATGAGTGATTGGCATCAAACAAGGAAAGAAAATAAGGAGGTCATTTTAAATTAAAGAATATTTATGTCAGAAAGTGTATTAAAAGTAAACGAAATATTGCTGAAATAAACAATATTGCATATTTTATATTATATACATTTTCTAATAATACATTTCTCCCCGTGTAAATCATGTGTGCAGGTGGCCAATGGAATGAATAAAATTGCGGCAATTGAGTTTGCTCCCTGTTTTCCATTTCCCTTTGCCTTCACTTTGGTCAGCACCCAAGTGTTCTTGTCCAGCGAGTTTTCCCTTCGTTGCCCCGGCAACCTCGGCTGTCCTCGCCTGTATTTTTTATGGGGGCACGTGCCGCTTTTTCGGTTGCCTGCAAACTCCAAAACCACAGAGAAGACGAGAGAGAAAAAAAAAACGCCACATGCGGCGGCCGGAATTAAAAATTCCAAACTCGTTTCGACCTCTTACAAGGCGATTTCGCCTTAACGTGGTTATTAGGTAGCAGCGCTTCCGAATAAGCCAAATTTGCTTAAATGAATGCCGGACCTTTCGGCGTGCGAGAATTTCCCAGATGCTGGTCATATCTCACATCCCCGCGGGGGGTTTGTATTTATTTTCTCTTGTTAATCTTCTTTAAAGATAATTTCCTTCGTTTTTAGCTAAAAATGCCCGATCACATATCGGCCAGGGGGTTGGGTCATTTCTCAACCCGTTTTCTTTTGGGACATGACTGCTTAGAGGCGATAACAAGGACTTCCTTTGAAAAGGAATTAAGCTTTTACTTGGTAGGGTTTCATGAAGGTCTATTTATTGTGTTTAATTTTAAAAGAAAAATACATAAAAAGATGGGCTTTTAAGGTACTTTTGACACTGAAACTATTATTAAATTTCCAGGTTGGAGAGAGAAATTGAGAGAGGCTTCCTTTAATGTAATTAAAATTGAATTTATAGGGAATAGTAATTTCGCTCTCTGATTTGATATATCATAACTTTTACCCGAATTAATTAAAGGCTCATGCTCAACTATTTACATTTGGAATTATTTTAATGCGATGTTTAAATTTCCCTGTTTTTATGTTTTTATTTGCATTCCTAATACAAAATTCCGTAACAAAAACCAGGCTAAAAACAACACCCATGCACTTGTAATTGCAGTTTTACAATTTTATAAAAAATGCCATTAAAATACAAGAACTTGTTTTTGCTTTTTGTGTTTGTTTGTGTGCGTGTAATGTTGTTTACGTATTTTTCTACTGAATTCAAAATACGTACAAGGCTGTTTTTGCTATTTCTGCTGCATACTTGTTAGCTGAATGAAAAAGCTTTGCACATTTCCGAAATTGGAAATTCGCTTTGAGTTTCAATTTTGGCGCTGCAAACAACATGGACATTGATTACACTGGACTACAAAAATATGGGACTATAAAAAAATAAATATTGTACTAAAGAAAATGATTTTTTTTATAATTTTTTAAGGTCTATAAATTTATTGAAAGCTTTAAAATAATCAGGGAAATATTTTTTGATTTAAAATAAATTAAAAAGAGCGTCGATAATTTGGTTATTAAAGATTGTAGTTTAATAAAATTAAAATTTTATTTTTAAAATTAAAATTTCAATATAATCCACATTTTTTTAAACCCTTAAACTAAATTTAACTCTCAAATAAAATCACAATCACTCCAATTTCAGTCTCTATATCTTTTGAAACAGAAATAAAATACGGAACTCTTAGTTCATACCTCTTAACCTCGTCGCTTAGGGTTCTTCCATTCAGAAATATCTTTTGCCAAAACCTAACTTTGGCAGGAAAAGAAACACATACATTTTCCTTTGGCAAGAGGAAAACTCTTGACTCGCAAAAAAATCCAAGTATCATCAGCCTAATCATGTGGAATAAGGCGGAAACGGAAATTGCACACACGTAGGCACCCAAACAGTTGCAAATGCCACCGCAGCCGCATGTTTGCGTGTGCGTATGTGTGTGTGTGTAAGCCTGACTCACCAGATGCGAGAAATCATCTGCTATACATATGCTATATATGCCACCTGCCACCTGCTGGTCTCCGGAAATGTTGGAAATGAAAATTTTGCGGTACAATCTCGCACACACACACACACATACGTTTACCCCTTGTCTCTGGGATTGGAAAGCCATGTGGTTTTCCTGCATTTTCCGCATTTGTAGGAGGCCTGACCTGTGTAATGGCATATTAATCAAAATTGCATCGCATAGCTAACCGAATTCTCATAGGCCAGGTTATAGGGCTGCGGGCTGCCATGTGTGGGTTAATTTTATCGGCATTTCGGACACGTTATCAGGAGGCATGGAATTAGTAGCTAACACACGTGTTAGGGTGACTCAGGTGAGAAGGGAATTGGATTTACTGGGAAAATAAACTCAACAATTAAAAATTAAATTTTAACACCTTTTCAATTAAGGTTTCGATTTTAAAAACGTTCAAAAAATATGACGAAAATTATGCTTTTAATTTACTGTCTTTATATTTAAAAAATATTTTTATTATATTATAAGCTTAATTATTTGTTAATTTTTGTAATCTTTATAATGGAACATCGAACACCCTCTCTCTGCTTTTCTTTTCCCTAACTAATCTCAGCATTTTCCTAATGTCAACACACAGCTTGACGTTGAGCTGTTATCAGAATTCGGCTTTTGGCTCATAAAAAAACCCCAACAGCTGTCACCGTGTTGCGGTTTGCGGTTATTTTGTTGCCATTTTCCCCTGCCTTTTGGCTGCAAATTAACGCGAGCAGCACCTGTGGCAGAAAAAACAAACAGGAAAAAGTTATACCAATATGGAAAAAAACAGTTGTTAGTCGTGTCGGTGCCGCGCTAAATGGTTTCGAATGTTTTCCATTTAAGTTCGAGGCTCTCATTGTTCCAACTAGCTGAATGAAAAAAAGTGTACAAATATTTTCGTATCAAAACAAAATAAATAAAAAAAATGGAAGCCCAAAGGAGAGCATACAATGCCAGGGGTATTGTTGAAAAAAGTCAATTAAAATAAATACAGTGAAAGTTTGAATGGTTTTAAGTGAAAGTTACAAATAGATTTAAAATATAATGGAAAAATATTAATAATTTATAAAAAAACCCTATTATTTTTATAAATGTACTGAAAAGGATATTAAAACTATTTAAGTTTAATAATAATATTTTTTTAACTCAAATAAAAGAAAGAAAACAATTTTAATCTTCCATTTTTGACTCTGAAGTGTGTAGAAAAATAGAATAAAATATATTACAGAGTGTATATATATTTTTAAAAAATTGTAGCAATTACTTTAAGCTGTTTTTCACATAATTCATATATTTTTTATGTGCACCCTTCGTTTCGATTTGTGGGTCCTTAACGGCTTAAAAATAATATTTGGCTATAAAACGTGTGTCCTTATCGTCTGTGTTTGTCTCTTATATATATTTGCAGGATTGCCACGCCCCAAGGAGCGCTTAAAGCGGCGCACCGGCCCCACCATTCCCATGCCAGCCCGCAAGGGGCTGCTAGCGCCCCAGAACACATTCCTGGACACAATCGCCACGCGGTTCGATGGCACGCGTAAGTGAAATGCTAATGCCAAGTCCCCGATGCTAATGCTAAGCGATTCCCCGAACCACCCCCTCAGACCATGACCAAAGTCCACGGGGTTTTTTTTATAGGATTTTTTGTAATGTAATATTTATGGCACTTTTTTTTTATTGAGATCGTCGATGGGAAATGGAGCTTGCATAAGCCAAAATGCCGGCATCAACTCGTAAAAAAATACGCATAAGAGATTTCCGGGTATTCACATCCGGGTCCCTTTTTTTTTTGTAGGTGCACTGAGAAAGTTAATGTCCTTAAGATGACACAGCTTAGGAAAAGGATATGGAAGGGTTTCTGACTTTGTCAGTACCATATTGCTGATAGAGTTCATTATTCGCAGGTTTATAGGTTTTATTCTATTTTAAATCTATTTTCTATAGATAAAATATTTTCTCTACGAACTCCAATAAGTTCTGAAGGTGTCTTTGTTTATCTTGGACATTGTTTCCCTTAAGGATTCTTCATATTAAATTCTTTAAAATTATATTTTATACTTAAAGTTTATTTTAACTAATTTTTATAATACAAATTTTATAAGGACACTACTTCCTTAATTAAAAAAAAAAAATAAAAGGTCTTTTTAATATAATTTTTCTCAGTGCCTTTCTTCCAGATTTGGGACACTAGGAACTGGGACTCCGGGAAAAACGTGTTTGTTAAGTGCTCGCGCATGGGGACAGCAGCCAGTCGGTCACGAATTGTTGTTCTATATGCACATAGTATAGTATATATATATACGTACATATTGTAGCCTTATCCATATTGAAAATCTGGCCATAAAGCATGCAAAAAGCAGCTTCTTTTCGCGTGGGGAAATTAAAACTATGTGCTGCTGTGCGTACAGGCAACGCGAAAACACAAAGCCCAAGACTCAGACTTGTGGAAACCTTAAAAAAATATGTATGTATATATTCCTTTGGGAGAAAAAGAAAAAATGAAGAAGAGAATGCTTTACAGTAAATTAAACTGCGCCTTGTTTGGCTGCCAAGGTACTTTTCTTATGCTTTTTGTTCCTCGCATCCAAGTGTAATGAAGGGAAAATGCTGAAAGCATATAAAATGACGAAGTAAAAATACTTATTTTATTTCATATTTAAGTTTAGTGAGGTATCCTTTAGATACCCCAATCGATTGATTTTGGGGAAAAATCCTGCTCAACTCGACTCGCTTCCGTTGACAGGACGACACACACGTGCTGACTTGCCTGTCTCCCCCCGCATCATATAAATTAATTGTTTTATTTCGCTCACAGTCAGACATAGGGAGCGATAATTGTCTTTACGAGTTGTCACAAACTCGGAAACATGAAATGCTCAGCAGTTGGGGGATTAAAAAGGTTTTACGAGGCATAAATAATAAAGGGAGCATATTAAATGAGCCGGAGTCAGTCAGCTGAGCGTAAGGATGTGGCTGAGGATGAGGATGTGGATGTGAATGTCCTTGTCGCCGGCATTCAGGCAAATAACTCAAACAAAGAGCAGTCTGCAAGTGATTTAGCCGTCGGCTGTCAAAATTGTTCCGTAAATAAGTATAATGTTCAGGGATGTATTACAAATATTAAAACAGAAAATGTATGCTACATTTTACACTATTTCACACTTAATTTCGTGTTTAATAGGTGTGTAGTTTTAGGAATGGAAACAAGTGTTTAGTACACGTGTTTTATCATTTATATATATGCTTTGAAATATGTACAAGGATTCGCTAGGGATGGAAGAAATGTAGCAGTATCGATTGTGTATAAATATTTAGTGTGAAAATCTATATTTTCGATATATATATATATGAAATTAATGCATTAAAAATACACTCTTTCGATAGAAATTCCCCCGATTAAAATTAAAATAGGTAAATCTAAATATATAATTGTGCAATTTCCTCTAACTAAACTCCATAAAAGCTTAATTTATTTGATCCTTAAACAAGCTTTAAACAAATTGGAAAGCAAACAACAGCTTAATTAGCTTTTACCCACGCGTGCACTTAGCTCTTAATGCGAACGCAGAGAACTTTTCCCCCGAAGTTTTTATTGATGCAATACATTAAGTAAATTTACTTTTAATTCGTTATTGCGGTGGCAGCATAATAAAGTATTTAACAATCAATTTGCAGTTGCTAGCGGCGACGTCAATTAGCCAAGGATGGATGATTGTAAACAATTTGCTGGCACTTTTCCAAAGCTGCTTCGACAAAATGCCCTTGATTGCAAATAAATGGCATTATTATTACAGTTACTTTTCATTTTCTAGAACATATCTGTGACTTGTTGCTATTGTTGTAGAACACACACAGCAGCTCCTCCTCGCATTGTGTGTCCCGTATGAGTTTTCATTTCGAGCTGCCATTCAGCCAGGCTTGTCTCTCAATTCAATTTGTTGCATCCACATCCGGTTCGCTCCCCACTTTCCATATAGATATATATATATATAAGCATATAGTACATCCTAATCTGTTCATTGTGTCGGCAATTACGATCTCTTTCTGGCTCTATTCACAGCGTTTTTTAGCTATAAAGGGATTCAAACAGGGGAAGAGGGCATGCGAGTCCTGGGTAAATTTCTATTTATGAAATTGCAAATGGCAATGGCACAAGGTAAATAAAAGGGAAAACGTGCTGTGAGCAGATCTGTCTTATTGAATTGTGCTTCTTCGAAAGCTTATAAATAAATTCAGGGAGTTACTCTTACCCTTTAGCTGGATTTCCGTTCTCAGGAGCAAAGCCAAAAAAATGAAATCCTATGTGAAACTGGCCAAATGGCACTGAAGGAATTTCATTTCCTGCAGCGAGTTCGCTTCCAGAAAATTTAATTAAATGCTTTTCAGATTTTTTTCGGTTTATTTGAGCGTTTTGTGTATATGTGTTCTTGCACAAACAATAAAATATATGTTTTTTTTGTTAGCAAGCTCCAGACTTGAAGGTCAAGTGCAAATGGCAAAGCCATAAAAAGTGGAGGTTCAACAAATAATAACAACATGGCATTGTTGTTCGGGCAGAAACATATTTTTGAGTGGAAAGTGGACCCAATAAAATTGTAAAGTTAATTCTATTCATATGGGAAAATTGTAATTGAATTTAATTTTTGAGAGTTACGGCGCTGAATGTAAAATTAAAGTGTATTTCAATTAAAGCTTTTGCTGAAAAAATTAAAATAATGAAAAATATTGTATTACAAAGTTATGTAGTTAAAATTTAATTAGTATTTTAACTAGAATTTTCTTAAAAACACATAAAAATTTAATACTGATAATTGAGTTATGTCAATATACTTCTCCCTTTATTAACTTTGTTTTTCTGAATAAAAAAATAAGTGATGATACTATTATTCAGAACTTTCCATTAATTTTGCAATTTCCATTCCCAAATTCTGCTCAAAGCACCCTGATCATTACAAAAACTTAATTATTTAATTCACATAGCCAGTGTCCGAAAAAGAAAATATATATTTAATTCTTAGAAAAATGTGAGACATTTCTCTGGCAAATATTGGAGAATGTGCATTCTAAGGCGACAGCCAAGCTGGGGCCGTCAATCTCGTTTTCCCGTGAAAAGGACACACAGCAGGACTTGTCTTATTACCGTTGTTTGTCGGGACAATATTTCATGGCAAATGAAAAGCAGCTGAACATCATCCTTCAGCATCACCCATCCGTTCAACCATTTCCATTTGGAGTTTCCCCCCGACCTTTTGTTGTTCTTGGCGCTTCTTCCCCCACCACAACCCTTTCTCATCCAGCTTTTCTTCTCGAATTTTCAGACTCGAACTTTGTGCTCGGCAATGCGCAGGCAAATGGCAATCCAATTGTTTATTGCTCGGATGGGTTCGTGGATTTGACAGGATATTCACGCGCGCAAATTATGCAAAAGGGTAAGGACTGGCGGACAGACGCCCCAACTTATTTAACACTTGAATACTCATTTCAATGTATTGTGTTTATCGTGCAATTTCATTCAATTGTCCTGCCTGGCTCCCAACGGGAACACCCCCCCTTCAAAAAACCAGGCTGCTCATGTCATTTCCTCTACGGACCGGATACGAAGGACGAGCACAAGCAGCAAATTGAGAAAAGTCTCTCCACCAAAATGGAACTGAAGCTGGAGGTTATTTTCTACAAGAAGGAAGGTGAGTTAGCCGCGCAAAAAAAAAAAAAATTGATATTACCTCTCGCCTCCCTGCACGATTCGCCGGAGAATGCGGCGAAAATTGTTTCTGGCCCGTATTTTCTTTTTAATTAAAAATTTTCAAATGAAGATGAAGCGGCAAATGGCGAATGCCTGGCTAGAAAGGAAATTATTGTTGGTTTCTTGGGGTCTCTGTGGTTGGAAGCGTGCAAGTTTAAGTGGCTAACTAAGAAGATCTTGATAAACAAGGGTTTAGATAAGTGAAAATATGTCTCAAGGCAAGTACTTCTATGTGTGAAAATTATAAGGATATCGAGTTAAGAATTTTCTGGGTTTTTAAACCAAATTATTAGCTGTTTAGGAGGCCTTGAAATAGCGGTTCACTTTAACAATTAAAAAAAATATATAGAAAAAATATAGAAAATTTTAAAAATTAATACACTTTGACCTAGATTATAATAAACTTATATTAAAAAATAAATCATAAATCAAATTTACCTTTAACAACACTGCAATCTTAAATTTCAAATTATTAAAATCCCCCTTCCATTCCCATTTTCTGTCAATTGAAAGGCAAACCTTTTATTCCAACTCCTTTTACGACACTAATTGACAGAGCAAAGCCTTGCTTATTTTCAGCTTTTGTTCAGCTTTTAATTTCTTGATAATCCCACAAAGTCATGTGGGCTGCACCTTCAGCCATTGTCCTTCTTTACAAGGAAAATGTTTTGCAAGAATAAAGGAAGTATTATTGTCCTTCTACGAAACCCATAACAAAAGCCATGACAACTACGGTCTCAAAGTGAAAAGTTGGCCATCAATTGTGACTGGAACCGCAGGGAAAATCCAGTCAACCAACCAACCAACCACCTGCCAGCTCAGTTTGCCATTGACTTTTAATTCGAGGCATCGAGAAGGAAAGTCACTCACTCACTTCGTGCTGCTGCTCCTGATTGAGTTAAGCGCAGCAGTCTCCAACGACATAGTTTCCTGCGGTTTGGGTCTCACAGGACCCCCTTAGCCGTTCAGCCAGCGAGTCCTTATGCTTTCCTCCCCCCCTCGTTGACATGCTGGGCGACGCACAATAAATTGCTTGCTCTTAACATTTTCGCACGTCCAGGCCGCGGTATTTTGTAGTCCTAATGAGGTCACGATTAATCAGACAAAGCCCAGAGCCGAGATAAAGCCCAAGATGGATAGATCCATCAACTATGAGTGTAAGTTTTCTAATTAGCGAAGCGTTTAAAACTTTTAACCAACAGCAGAGATGAGAAAGGGGAGCTACACTGGGAGAGGGATAGACTAGATAGGAGGATCTAAGGGAAATTTGACTGTTTTTTTCAATCGGAGATGATAAAAACATACAAAAAATATTTGATAATTTATAAATAATTTTTTTAAATTCCTAATTTTGTACTTAATAAGAAAGCAAGTAATTTTTATTTAAGAAAATATATACATTTGAATTATATTTGCATTAAAAATCTTTAAAATAAAGGATAAGGATCTATTTATGGCAGGACCGGTTGGAAATGATCACAACCTTATAAAAAAAATTAAAATATAGATTTTTTAGTGTTACTTAAACTCGAAATGTTTTAATTCATGGATTAGTTCAATTATTTTATGCAATTTTCTTGAAAATCAAAAAATCCCTCAAAAGGGTCTTGTAAGAAATAAGTACAGTCTCTAGAGAAGATTTAATTTAATTGTAAAGTAAACAAAGTTTAAATTATTAAATTTTAAATTCTTTACAAATCTTATATTTTCATTATTTTGTTACTTCTAAATCAATTTTTATTACAAATCCTGGCAACATATATATTAAAACACAAAACAATATTTATAACTGATGTAGCTTATTTATTTTAATATTTTAAATAGCTACCAATATCAATATTTAAATTCCCTTTTTTTTTCAAGTGTACCCCTCCGCCTTCTTCTCACCTCCTCTTCCCTTCCCCAGGGGGTTTTCTTTTCTCGTATGTGCGCCGGGGCTGTATGTTTTATTAATTATGCATTGGCCGCGGCAGACTAGGGGTGAACTCGATCTGGTTGACCTCGGGCTGTGTGTATAATTAGTGGAAGATAATTAAAATGCAGGCTGGGACAATAATTGCGGTCTAATTGAGTTGGCTTGCAATTTATTTATTAATTTTGCGCCTCCATAAATTGTGGGCGATTTTTAAAGTATTTAATAGCTAATTAAAAATAGGGAAGGGAGGTTGCTTTCTATTTATACTTGTTCTAACCGCTGGTCCATCAAACTCAGGCCTTCGATGGGGTTTCAATTATGCAGCCGCAAATGAAAATCACTGCCAGAGTGCACACACACACACACACACACCCGCGGAAGGTCAAATATTGAGCTAGGTTTGCGACCGCAGACCCCGTGGCGTATACGCAATACGTATACGCGATGCCAGGCGATCCAATGCAGGCGAAATTCATTTTCTGGCCCGCTGATTAATGTCACAAAAAAAAAAACTCTTTGCAGGTGCTCCATTCTGGTGCTTGTTCGACATCGTGCCCATCAAGAACGAGAAGCGGGATGTGGTCCTGTTTCTGGCCTCTCACAAGGACATCACGCACACCAAAATGCTGGAGATGAATGTGAACGAGGAATGTGATAGCGGTAAGTATACACCGACGACACCCACGTATAAATAATGCACTGGCTAACAGCAACAGCAACAACATTGAAATATAACCACAAACCGTCGAAAACCTAAGCGAGCACATAAAGCCACAAACACCACCCGCCAACACAGACCACTCAACCCTTAAATAATTAATTAATAAGCACCCACACAGCACACACAGCCCACACACAAACCGTTGCATTCCCTCCCCCCATTCAGATGGCCAAATATTGCGAATTGGTAGAGTCTGGCAGGTTGCCTGAATATTGTGACATAAACCAAAGGTGTCTGCGGCAGCTCTGCGGCTGATTTGGCCCAAGAAATACCCTGTAAAGGGTAGAAGGGTGTTCTCGAATTATGGTTTATTTTGTGAAAGAAAACAAGGCTTTTTTACTGCATTTATTTTGAAGGGAAAATTAAGTTTCAGACTTTTCTTATATACTTTTTTTTTTTTTAATATTTAAAATTTAAAATATTTGTTCTCTTTTGAAAATATATTTGGTGAACATAATCACCTTTTGGCCAAAGAAAATGTTGTATATTTTCTTTTGAAAACTAGTTTTTGCAGCCAGGAACTTAAACTAAATATGAATAACACTAAAAAAAAGTATTTCTATTTTTAAAAAAATTCCACAAAATAGAATTTTTGATCAAAACATCCTTGAAAGACACCACTATCATTGCTACCTTTTTTTTCGAGCTCTGTCAGCTTGTCACCTCAACTCCTGGCATTTCCACAAAGTTCTGTAGAAGTTTTGCTGCCTTTCACGCGGTCGCCAGGCGAGTTTTCGGTTAGTTTTCCCTCTGACTCGGTAAATGGGAAGCTGGGAAATGGAAGCAGCAGGAGCAGCTTCGGCTGTGGGGTTGCGGTTGCTCCTTTGACTCCTTTGCCACGGTTTCCTTCCTTCCTTTCCTGCCGGCGCGTGTCCCTGACAACTGAATGTATGCGTAACCATATTTCAACGTTAATTTAAAGCTCGTCTCTCACGCGCAGTTTTTCGCTCTGATTTGTGGCTATATATTCCCGGCCGATGGGCAGAAAAGCGGCCGGTTATGGTGAATTCTGGCTGAAACTGAATGAATTCATAATGATAATGATTGCAATGAATCGCATTAAGTATTCGCAATTTCGGTTAATGCCTTTTAAGTCAAAGCTGGAGGCAATTTCAATTGCAGAGTGCTTTTGCCTTTTGTAAGGGAAATTAATGTTTTACAACAGAAATTGATCAAGGGATGGTGGAAATATATATATAATATATAACATTTATTTTAAATGTGAATTTTAATATAAATATTTTTTTACCTATGATAAATAATGAAATACATTATTTAAAAATTTTAATTGGGCATTATTGAACTAAGCTTTATGTTATTTTATCTAATTTAATGTTAGAAAATGTAGATATCTCGCCATTACATCAATATAGAATATGGTAATTGTTTTATTATTCTTAAATATTTAACAAGTACATTCTTTGAATTAAAATGAACTAGGAAACTCATTAGTAAATTGACTTAAGATTTTTGTTACATTATTTATTCACACTCTTTGTAGATGTTTCGGTATTTCCCCCCAATAAAAACCATTTTTATTGTCTAGAAGAAGACTATATTAGACTTGTTAATTCCGATTTAATCTTACCAACTTCAATCCCCTAGAGTTCAATAGCCGCATTTACCTTAATTAAGCTGTGTGAAATGTCTCTGTTGGTTTTTGTTGCCGGTTGTTTTGCAGTTCTTTTCCAGTTGAGCCACATCAAATATGCTCTCTGCCTAATTCACTGGATTAATCAGACAAAAAGTTGGACACACCGGTGTATGTATGCTCCTTGGCTTCCTTTGTGCCCCCAAAGGATGCCAGCAGGAGTCGCCTGAAATATTGATGCAGCACTCGAACAATTCTGACAGCATCGCAACTTATCCTGGCACTTCCTCCACTTGGCCTTTACTTTCGGATCGCGTGTGTCGCCAGTCAAGGGATTCTGGGTATTCTGCTAATGCAGAGTAAAAAACAGTACCTCCTCTACACTTACCCCCTCTGACCTTTTCATTTGCAGCTTTATTACCATCGTTATTCATCTGTCCGTGTGTCCTGGCCTGGCCTGCAGATTTACGGGCCCTGCAGTAGCCACTTGAAGGGAGACAGAGAGAGATGGAGCCAGTGAATAGTCCTGAGAGGATTTGCTGCACTGGCAATGTCCTTCTTGTGTCTTGTAAGAACTACCTGCCATTGAGGCTTTAAGTTATTTAGAGCTGATGTCAACGATTTGGCATTGATGGGATGGAAATTTTGGGAGTGCTGGGAATGAGGATTAGGAAAGGAATTTTGGATGGTGAAATTTCGATTTTTTAGAAAGGGTTTTTATAAACGAAAGTATATTTAATAGTTTAAGGAAATTGTATTTATTAATTACAGATAGGTTTTTTTTATTTATTTTAAGGATAGTTCAATGTCGAAAAATTAGTAAATAACTTCCTAAATTCTTAAATTTATTTATATATATTTTTTTATAGTAGACTAAGCTGGGATTTATATTTTTAATATATTTTTTAGCTGAACATTTTTAAAGAATTTAAAGCTGCCTTGAATTTTTTTTATGCAGGAATTTTATGCAGCTTTTAACCTTTTTTAGCTTCCCAAAAAATACTTAGAGAAGTAAAATAATTGTTTTAAAATTGTTAAAATTACATTTTTATCATGAACTATTACTTTTAAACCTTTAATTCATAAAACCTCAACTCAATATACCCCAAAAATTTACAAATTTAAAGGTTGTTACCCATTCACACTTAATGCAGTGACTGATGTGGCAAGTTGCACGTAGATATGGCACTTGCAACACGTGCTCAAAGCACCAAAGTCCTGCCTGATGTCCTGTCTCTGGTGTAATTGTATTAGACAGACACACACACACAGATTTACATTTACATGACGACATTTGGGCAACATTCGGTAATAAATTCCATTAAATTGTCCATTGAGTTGCCAAGTGAAATGCTGTTTATATCGAATTAATCTATAGAGAAACCAAAGCACCGGCCGAGCCTGATTCAATTTTTCGTTAATTTATGCGAATCAAATTAAGTCCGAGAGGCAACCAACCAGGCTTGGCAAAACCAATTTCCACAGCTTTGGGGAAAATTCAAGTGCCGATCCACGACGGGGTGGAAATTAATGCCGTGACAAAAGGCAGCCTAAAGGAAAATTGGTAGAGGAAAGGTAATTAGGCGGGCCAAAAATATTTGTTGATAATACAGCGAGTTTTGATGAAGCGGATTTCAAAATGAAATTATCGCCATAATCGTGACAGTTATATGATGATGATTATGATGCTGATGGTAGCCATCGTTTCACACATCATTAGGCCTGTCAGTGAATTTTACACGCTTTTCCCCTTTGAGCTGTGCATATTTTCGTTAAAGTATTCCACCTTTTTTATGTTGTGCCGCCAGACATAAAAAAATGTATGCACACCCTTACCATATATATATATATATTTTTAAATTTTCACTTGGACCTTTTTTTTTCTTCTGTTGGTTGGTCGCTTGGTTACGGATCTGTGAGGTGCCGGGGCCCGGCTTAATTGGCATTTTGATATGACAGCACCAAAGTCTGACTGGACTTTTTGCGGGTCTTAAAATTGAAATCATATTTTGGCCAACAGAATTTGTCGCTTTTCAACCCAAAGGGAAATAAAAGAAAATAAAGAAAAGCCGCGCGAGAAGAGGGAGTACCTTTGGGTGCTTATTTGCATAATTTTGCTTGCCTTTTTATAGATATTTTTTTTCCTTGTAATTAGTATACGCTGCTTGGGAAAACGTATCAAATTCAGTTTGGGTCAGTTTTTCACAATCTAGCTAATTGTTATTTATAGCAGGACCTGTCCTTTTTGAGGCAAAATACACACAATACAAACAAATAAAATTAGGTACAGTTTAATGGGCTATTGCGGTTACATCTTATCGAATTTTGTTTGCCATTTCTTCCCTGTGAATTTATGATGTTTATTCGCCTGATTTAGTAGACACTCTGGTCAAATATTGGTCAGGCAATTATTAATTGTTCGGTCACTCAAGGAGCAGCATATCAGAGAAAGCAGTGCCTCATAAATTACAGAAATCTCAGCTAAAAATAATCAAGAAAACTTTGTTTAACTAATGTGCCAAAGCCAACACCATCTGCCTGAGAATCTGAAATTTTCTCTGAGTTTTCCCCAGAACTAAGCTCCTCAAATAAAAGTCAGCAAAAATAATCATAAAAGCCCAGGAGTCAGGGCCAGGCATTTAACAACCAAAAGCTTTATTTAACTTGTCGAAAAGTGGAGACATGAAACTCAGGGGAATGCATATACACACACACTCATGTACACTTGGCTTTTGCTTTAAAATAAAAGTTTTAAAATATGTATTTCGTTGGTACCTTAACTAAAAACAGCTTAAATTGTATGAAAAACCTAAAAATTAATGTCTTATGTGTACAATTCTATGTGTTCTTTCTCTTTGTGCTCTTTGTTCTTTCTATTATAATAATAAAACCCCCGATCCTACCCCGAAATCCGATCCTTCCACGAATGTTCCTGTTTCCCGATTTGGTTTTGCGCTTTTTTTGTTGCGACTCTGTAAGTTTTTGCCCTTACAGCTGCTCTGCTGGGCGCGCGGTTCCGGGCTGGCTCCAATGCCGGCATGCTGGGCCTAGGCGGCCTGCCCGGCCTGGGCGGTCCGCCGTCCAGCGATGGTGATGCGGAGGCCGGCGAGGGCAATAACCTGGATGTACCCGCCGGCTGCAACATGGGCCGACGACGCAGTAGAGCGGTCCTCTATCAACTGTCCGGGCACTACAAGCCGGAGAAGGGCGGTGTCAAAACCAAGTTGAAGCTGGGAAATGTGAGTATATCCGGGGGGGCAGGAGGAGGAGGTTGCTGCTCGTTGTGAGATGAGCTAGGAAAGTATGTGGCCATGATGGCAGCCACAACAATGAGCTGGCCCCACGTCAAAATGAATTAAAATGTAGCTGGGTGATTTTTAAAGTGCTGTGAATGCACGGAGAAAAAATAGTGGTTTTTATATTTCATTAAAAACTAAATATATTTTAAAATAATATAACAGAGAAACTTTTAAAGGTAGTAGATATATATATATATTTTTTTGACGTATTCTCTAAAGCTGATTTGTTTACTTATTGTATATATTTATTATTTTTTATTCTACTTGATTTCCTTATGTATACTTAATTTCCGTATACTTTATTGACTTATACTTAATTTTTAAATCCGAGTTCTTTCTATATTAAATTTTATTTGATTAATTTAAGCCCAATTCAGTGGCATTTTTATGTCTGCACCTTAACTGTAAATAAAATTCCAGGTGAAGTGATAAACCTTCAAGTGACTTTTACCAATTTCAATTAGTATGATCAAATAAAAAGTAAAATGAAACCGCGACTAATCGCTCTAAAGGTTTCAATTAATTTAATTCACTTTTCATGTTTTTACCGGATTTTGATTTAATTTATTTTCGTTTCCTTCGTTCTTTTTTCACAGAACTTTATGCACTCAACGGAAGCACCGTTTCCGGAATACAAAACGCAGTCGATAAAAAAGTCACGCTTGATTCTGCCCCACTACGGGGTGTTCAAGGGCATCTGGGATTGGGTCATACTGGTGGCCACCTTCTACGTGGCGCTGATGGTTCCATACAATGCGGCCTTTGCAAAGGCCGATCGCCAGACGATGGTCTCCGATGTGATTGTGGAGGCGCTCTTTATTGTAGGTGAGTGGATTGCTTTTTGGGGAACGTTTTCTTTTTTTTTTTTTACTTGAGAATAATGGTTATTATACGTTTTGTTGAGAACAAGTATTGTATTTTAAGCGGAAGATTTAAAAGCACTTAAAAATGTGTTAAGAAGAAGGCAAGGCTTATAATTTCGTTAAATAAAATTGAGCTTTTCAAAAACAATTTTGAGATTTTAGAGGTCTTAAGAATATAACGAAAAATATGCAAAAAAAAAAAAATGTTGTTTGAGTTAAAAAGATAAACACGTATTTTAAGAAATTATTTATATTTAAATTAAAATATTAAACAAAATTATTGGTATTTTAATCTAAGGATTTTAAAGTATTGCCAAAAAAAAATTTAACTTTAATAAAATAAAAAGAAAGCATAGATTAAGGTCTTACATTTATATTTTAAATCATTTTAAACAATTGTCTTAAATCTCAAAACTTCTATAGTTTAATGGCAAAGAAACTACATTTTAAATTCCAATTTCATTGGTAATCTAAAAACTATTCCCAGTAAATCCCCAACTAGAACAGCCAACGTGCGAGTGAGTTTAACCCATTCGCCTCCGCAAATCGGACATCAATTGGTGTCCCTTTTATGGGCCACCTGTGGAACTGGGAGCTCCAATCATCATCATCATCATCAATGGGGGGAGGAATGAATGGGTTGGGGGTTTAGGATGGGAATTGAATCTGTCTCGTTGGGGGGCAACATTGTAAACATTGTTTCGCCGCTTACGTTTATTGCCATTTTATTGCAGATATTCTGCTCAACTTCCGCACCACCTTCGTGTCGCGCAAGGGCGAGGTGGTCTCCAATTCGAAGCAGATTGCCATCAATTACTTCCGAGGCTGGTTTGCCCTGGACCTGCTGGCGGCGTTGCCCTTTGACCACCTGTACGCCTCCGACCTGTACGATGGAGAGGTGAGTAATCGTCGTTACCAGAGTTGCATAAATTTAAGCCTCCCAAACAAGCTTTGAATTATTTATGCCAGATTTGCATTTCGCCTGCCTGACGGGATATATATACTTTTTTTTTTCGATGTATGAGGAAAACTTTGGTATGATACATAGTTTTACTATTCCCCAACAAATTGACGAAATCCCCTTCTGCGGTTTTTCCTTTTTTCCTACTGACATTAATCATTTATGCTGCAAATTTCAAGTGGTAAATGGCCTTAAGAGATTTGCATAAAACTGTTTTTGGCCGCCGCATGCATTATGCATATATACTACCAAAGTTTACTGTTTTGGGTTGGGGGGAACTTAATCGGATTATATGGGAGAAAAAGTAAGCAGTTGGGGCAGAAAATTTACAATTTATTTGATTTTGTTGTGGCAATTAGGTTAGAAGTTAGTTCAAGTTAAAGTCCTCATAGAAAAGTTTGTCTTTGATGGGGAACTAAATGTGAAGGAATTATAAATTTATACATTTAATTCATGCCCTTTGTGGCCTTAATATTCCGGCATTTATTTGTTAAGAGCTTAGAAATAAAGCTTTTCAACAGTTGCTTTTAATATGGCTTAAATATATAAGGAATAAAAGAGAGACTGCTTTTTAAATATTTTATAAATTAAATACAACTTAAATGTGGCTTGAATTTTTTATAGCAAATGAGCCATTTAAGTTTTCATTATTATTATAATTATTTATTATTTTATTATTATTATCTTATTACTCACTTGAAAGTATTTTAAAATATTTAATTACTTCCATCATTTTAGATACTATTTCCTTGACCCTTTAAACACCTTTTTTTTCTTACCATTTTTCACTGATTTAAGTCCTATTTCAAAAATTTTTTAGCCAACTCTTTAACCCCCTTTTAGGTGACACAAAAAGGGCCAGAGCTCAGCTCAGCACTTGACCACTTTGGAGCCGCTAGTTGACGCTCATTAAGCCGCTTACATTGGCCAAAGCCTCCCCCTTGCAGAGTGTTCCGGCTGGTTCGCGTTTTAATTACAAGCCAAAGTTGTCACAACAAGGTTGTGACCCAAATGTGCAGCAAAGTCAGCGCGAATTTATATATAATTTTAAATCAGAGTCTCTCGCAAAAGTGTGTCATTTTTTTCATATTTTTTGCTAGGAAGCTGACGGAAGCTTAAAGCCCAGAGTGCAATTATAATGACATTGGCCGATGTCCACAGAGTCCGGTAGTTCCGAGTGGCCAGACCCTCGAGCGGTCGTTGCAGGACAATGGCGCAGCTCTTGAATCGGGCTTATGTTATCCTGCCGGGCTGGTTCTCCTCCTGTGAAGTGGTCAGCGCTCTGATTGCGGCAAGTGGAGAACGCTGTCGTCGCCTTCATTGACAGTCCAAGGATATCCTGGCCAAGCCAGCAAATGCCATTACAGTGGAGCTTTTTATTAAGTTTGTTGGAGAAGATAATATTTGAGGTACAAAAGGAAAGGTTTTTTTGAGTGGAGGAAAGTTTGAGGAGGAATTTATTTATCTAAGAATTTTGTAAGTAAAATTTTATCAAGGATATCCTAAACTTTAAATATTTTTATAATTTGTAAAATTTTCTAACGTTAAATATAGAATTTTTCCCTTAGAAAAAGTGTATAGTTTCTTGAAACTCTCCAATTAGTAATTCTTACCTTAGACTTACTTAAATATCCTTATTATTTATTCCATTCAAGGACTTTTCTCTGTACCAAATCATCCTTGTTGTGGGATTATCTTTTTCGCAAAATTTTCGTTCGAACTCATGTTCCATTGATTTTCTGCGGTTTTTTCTTTGCTGTTTCTTTGCCAACTTCCGATGGATACACTGATCAAATAAAAAGTGATTTAACCCCCTGCCCTGTCTGCTTTCAGCGACTTCCGCTTGAAGAATTATATATAAATTCTTATATATATACAAAAAGAGAGCGAAAAGTTTTTGGGGGCAAAATCAGGGGCGTGTGCTAAGCTGCTGACACACAGAAAGTTTCGATAAAACTTTAATGTTCTCTAATTGTAAAAATTTGTGACACGTCCCGCTGCCGCACGACCAGAAAAGTTCAGCCAAAAGTCATTTATGAATGTGTTTTTGGGGGCTTAAACTTTTACATTTTTATACACTCTTGATATTTATTTTTCGCTTGCTAATGCACTTGAAACTTTTGCATATTTAGTTTATGCCGAAGTTTTAATTATCCTTGGGATCCCAAAAAGGCAGTCAGTCACTGGGAAATATTCGGCTGGCGAGTTGGAGGAGGAAGTTTCCTTGGTGATATTCAAGCTGTTGCTGCTGCTGCTGCTGCTACAAAGTGAAAAGTAAACAAAGAAAAGCGTGAGGCAGCGGAAACTTTAGCCAGAGAGGGCGGGACAGTGTTTAGAGGGGGGAAAATGGAAAAGCAGGCGCGCGGAAAACTCAGACAGAAAGTGAAAGCGCAGCATAAATTGCAATGTGAATTACAAGTCGCCTTGATGTTGTTTTTCCTTTTCTCGTTTTGTTTTTCCCACACAGACACAAATCCCACGCAATTTGTACAGTGAGTTGTTAGAAAAGTCTGTCATTCGGGAAGCTTTAAGGGAAATTAATCATTTATATACATCATTTATTAAGTGCTGAAAGTGCTTTTAAAATTTCGAAATAAAAAGCTAAAAGTATACAAAGAGTGCTGAATAATTGTAGACTAATTTTCGTCATAAACTTGTAGCTTGCCAGAGTTTGTAGCTTATATTAAAGATTCTTTTATTTATTTTTGGGAATTTTTAATTTAACTTTAAAATTTAAAAAAATATTTAATTTCCATGAAAAGGCTTTTATTTTATGGGATTTTTCAAGCCATGCTTTTGTTATATGTATTTTTACGAGCATTTCGTTTTTACGACTGTAGACTTGATGTCTTCTACTTTTGAAACGCACTGTGTGTGCAATAGTGCGTACGGACTGCAAATGAAAGAGAAGAACCGAGGCCATTGCTAGCTGTCTGTCTCTCTATTGAGGCTCTGGCTAAATGCCGAGGCTTAAACTGTTTGTTAGACGACGCCCACCTTGGGTTTTTCTACCACTTTTGTGTTACCTTTTCATCACTTTTCCTCTTGGCCTTCTCAAGCTTATTGGGTTTGAGGGGAAGATAACGATGAAGCATCCCATTTCCAGATCATAAAATTTACCTAATGAGCTAATTAATTTTTAAAAAGGAAATAATAACCCAAAGAGTTTAAATATATGTCTAAATGCCTTCAAAAATATAGCTATCTTATTATTTACTATTATTTTAGCTACATTTTTTTCTCTGTATTCTTTTAAAGCCGGCAATCACAAAAGAGAAATAAAAATTTCCATCTAAGGTTAAACGATGGCATTAGCCTTCAATTTACTCAAGTTCCGCGCTGGGGTCAGGCTCTCCCTTCTTCGATAAGCTTGTTTATGTTTGCATTAGACTCTTAAGGCTACCCCACCTTCTCAATTTGGCTTCACTTCATCTTTTTATATATATTTTGATGACATCCTTTTGGTTCCTTTTCTTTTTCGCTTTGGCATGCGGGCTCTATTTTAGGGAAGTTGTCAAATTTTTGTGCGTTTTTTAGTGGACCCTTTGGCAGGTCAAATGCACATAACAAAAATTGAGATGCCCAGGAAAGTAGGCTACAAAAAAATGGGTCACCCACAAGTAGGCACAAAAGAGGGAGAAAACGTGTGGAAAAAGTTGGGAAAATATGGTATATATTGGTAAAAAATAGTACCGAAAAAAACTGAAACCGAACCTAACAAATGGTCGGCGCGTAACGCAAAAGGGGCGTGCCATTCGCAGTCCATCATTGTTCGCTTACAATTTAACAACCTTGAAGTGCAGCGTCCGCCTATACATAGTTTTTCGTTTCTTTTCGTTAATTTTTTTTGCATATTTTTTTCGCCGCAGGAATCGCACATCCATCTTGTGAAATTGACGCGTCTGCTGCGGCTCGCTCGCCTGTTGCAAAAAATTGATCGATACTCGCAGCACACGGCCATGATACTGACATTGCTGATGTTCTCCTTCACGCTGGCCGCCCATTGGCTGGCCTGCATCTGGTATGTGATAGCGGTCAAGGAGTACGAGTGGTTCCCCGAGAGCAACATCGGTGAGTATGTGTGTGCGAGGGTCCTTGGGATACAGTTACAGGTTTACGGCAGGTACAGGTCCTGCTACAGATGTGGTCAAAATAATAGTGGGGGAGAGGTTGCTCAGGGATATCTTTGAATTTAAATTAATTAATATAAATATTTTTTTTGTTTAATGCATCTTTATAAATATTTGTTAAATTTATTGACTAACCTACCGGAAATTACTTTAAATTGAGCCCTTAAAACCCTGATTGCTCTCCTATTATCTTAACCACAAGCGTAACCTGTGTGTGTGTGCCAACGGTAATTTGGTTAGTTGGTTAGTCAACAGTAAAGGGCAGAACTCCCCTCTCCCTTTTATCCACCCTCTCACATCGTGGAAACCTAACTGAATTTTCCTCCTCCCTGGGGTGGTAAATACACCTCAACCAGGCACACGAACCGCCCCCACTACACACGTGTGGTTAATGTATATTGTGTTAGCCGGGTTTAAAGTTTGGTTACGGATTAGCGCACATCGCATCAAATCGAATCAAATCACCGGAGGGCCTCAATTGGGGGAAAATGGGGAGCATTTATGATGTACAGTTGAGGTGAAAATAATAGTAGTCGGAAGAAATTTAAGTAAGTGGAGTAATATAGTAAAATTTACAAAATATCAAAGAAAATGAAAGAAAAATAAAAGTGTTTGAATGAATATTTGAAATATTGAATATATTTTATATTTATTAAAAATTAATTTTCCAATTCTTTTTTGATAAAAAACATGCTTTAAATTCTGCATTAAATATTTCTAAGTAGCAAAATTTATCTTAATTAAAGAAAATATTTTATAGAGCTACATCAATTTTTTTTTAAATAAGTAAATTCGTTACAAACCCTCCACAATTTATCCCTCTTTACTTCTATTATCTTAACCTAAACTGTACTCTTTTATATACTTATTTCTGACACTTAATCAGTGGGTGGAAAAATCTGCCAAATTGTCAGTCGACAGACACGAAAAGTTAGTTCCGTTTGACGTTTCCGGTCCGGAGTTACAACTGCTTCTTGCCGGATTTTTGGCACGAGTTTTGCCAACTTTGATGGACAAACTGGAAAAGATGTCTTAGAGACGTCGTTGGCCCTGCCTTTGGGCCGAAAAGTTAAGGCTCAACGCGCACGCAGTCATTGTCAATTTGATAAGCCCAATTTGTTTGGGCCGCAAATTGTAATTAAACGCCGTACTAAACAAGTTTTCTTCTCTGTTTTTTTCTCTCTTCGTTTTTTTGTCTCCCCTTCTTCTCGTCGTATTAAATGCCTCAAGTATTCTTCACAGGTTGGCTGCAGCTTCTGGCGGAGCGGAAGAACGCCTCTGTGGCCATTTTGACCACAGCGGAAACCTACTCCACGGCCCTGTACTTTACCTTCACCAGCCTGACATCCGTGGGATTTGGCAATGTTTCGGCTAATACCACGGCCGAAAAGGTCTTCACCATCATCATGATGCTCATTGGCGGTGGGTACTCCATATCAATATGAATTTTTAGGGTCCCAAAACTGTCAAATATTTTTGGTGAAGGAATGCTTAAAGTTAAGCGGAGAAAAGGGTCTTTTTGCTGACGGTAAATTTAAGGATATCGTTTTCATTTTAAGCTTGACAATTTAAGGTAAATCATGGTTTAAGCAGGGGGAAGTTTTTTCTTGGAAAGGTCAGGTTTTCCTGGGAATTTAGATAAAATAAAAAGAGTTTTGAGGTGTCTTAATTTTTTTATTCTTTGATGAAATATTATTAAAGGAGTTTCTACTACTAAAAGCTGATTTTATGCTGTATTTCTCTTTTAAATATTTTATTATTTGATTAAATATTATTTACGGAGTTTCTCTAAAGAAAACAGCTCCTTTTAATGTATTTAATTTAGTTTGTTCGGTTTAAATTTTCTACTTTCCTTTAATATTATTTTATTTATATAAACATAATCCAATTTATAACAAACTATAAACACTGATTGCCCCTGAAATTATATAATTTGAGCTTTAATAATATAGATATAAAATTATATCAAAAATATCCACATCTTCAATGTTATTTGGAGTTTTTCTACACATACAAAACTCCTTTTGTAAATCTGAAGCTAAATTTTAGGCTTATTCCTAATCAAATAATAACATACCATGACTTCTTAGTTCTAGATAATACAAATTACCTCATAAAAGCAAAATACTCCTCCCTGGAGACCCCAGAAATCACAGAACGTTCGGCCTTAATAACAGTCATTACTTTTCCCTTTTCTTTGGGCTGACTCCTTCAGATTTAATGATATATATCCCTCCATCCGTTTCATTAAACAGCCCTGATGCACGCCGTGGTCTTCGGTAACGTGACTGCCATCATCCAAAGGATGTATTCGCGCCGCTCGCTCTACGAGAGCAAATGGCGCGACCTAAAGGACTTTGTGGCCCTGCACAATGTGAGTATTACAATTGAGACCACAGGGACGGGCAGCGGCAGGAAAGGACACCCCACGGGAGTGCCACTCGATGGATTTTATTAGAATGCAGTGCACATTTTCCATATGCCATGCAGTGATGGGCAGGAAATGGAAATGGAAATGGTGGTGCTTGGGGGTTTGCCCAAGGTCGTGAATTGCTGATTCCATTGGAATATCAACGCAACCCACCTGTTGGATGTTGTTGGGGGGCAAACTTGCATGTCGCTCCATTAGGCAGCCCACGCGTCGTATACGCAATGTTCCGCTCAAGCAGCACACGCGGTCGCGTATGCGCCGCGTATGCGCTGCACAATTAAGCGCATTTGTGCGTCTCTCAACCGCGAAATGCATGCAAATGAAGTGAAAAGTAGCGCGCATAGCAGCTCATTAAACGCTAAGATGATCAGAAGAAAAAAAAGATAGGAAAACGGAAAAGGAAAAGGGGGAACGGGGAACGGAAACGGCGAAACGAAAGCGAATGCAATTATAATTTATGATCTCTTCATTACAGATGCCCAAGGAGCTGAAGCAGCGCATCGAGGACTACTTTCAGACCTCCTGGTCCCTTAGTCATGGCATTGACATATACGAGGTAAGCAGTGCGTATCCTTACCTCCTCAGGGCACACGTCCATTTCGCTTCGATTGAGTGTGTGTGTCATAAATCATGCAGAGAAATACACTGGGGGAAATCACTTAATGTTAAATTAATAATAAAAGGGGAAGGACTGAAACTACATATTTCTTATATATTTACCTTGCTGATTTTCCTTATATTTTTCTATCTGCAAAACTTTTCCCTTTTGGAATATCATATTTTCTCTGTTTAGTTTATTTCCCCCAAAAAATGATTGGCAAAGTTGCCAACACAGCAGTCTATCGGTGGCTTCGACTTGACTGACTTCACTCAAACTTCACAATCAGTTTCAGTTTCGGTTTCAGTTGTGTCTTCAGTTTGTTTCTGGAGGACTGCCGCCGGCTGGCTTTCCTCTCCGATAAATGTCGGAGCCTTTAATTAAGCAAATGACCGTGGGGTTAACATATAGAGCTTCGGCCTGGACATGTGTGTGACTTATTGATTGGCTGCGGGTCAAATGCCAGCTTTGATTGGTCATCCATGTTGACCAGGTGGAAGTGCCACTGCAGAAAAGTTCAAATTAAATATCGAAATTGTATGCGGGAAGGTAACAAGGGAGAGAGAGAGAGGGAGACGGCTTGGGTGGCTTTTCCTGTGGCTTTCCCATTGTTTTGCCTCATCGTGTGTGGCCCTCGGGGCGGTATCTACATTTTAATTAAAAATTTTTACAATTACATTAACTTTTGCAGAAGGGAAGACAAGTCATTTGTGTTTGTTTTTTGTGTGCCTGGCCTTATCTTCTGGCTGAAAGCTGTCAAGAGCATTAAGCGAGAAGCTTCTTCCCCCAACCTAGTTTTTCATGCTCCTTTTTTTTGCTAATTTAGTTGTTCTCAGTTGTCTCTTGTTATTTTGATCGCACACAGCTGTTTGTGTTTTCCTTGTTTATTTTTTTGTTAAGGCTTTGGAAAGCTGTAGCCTAGAGCCTGATGGGGAGAAAACTTATTCTGCAGCCTGGAAATAGCTGATTCTTTGGTCAAGAGCGGAATCAATCATCGGTACTGGTTGCTTGCAGTTGTGAAGTTAAGCTCGTTGAAACTTTTCCACTGCCACCGGCCGACAGCCAGGTGAACGAGGAAAACTTGCATTTTCCCCTCCAAAACTCAAACTTTGGTCCAATAAAAGGCCAACTGTGAAGCTGCAAAAGTGCAGTTTCAGGCGAAAGAGCTGAGTTTTCACCCGCTAATTGCTATTAGCACAGAGCAATGCCAAACTTGCTCTCTCTCTCTCTGTGTCTCTATTCCTTTCTCTCTTTTAATAGTGTTAATTAAAACCTCTTCAAATAATTTCCACTTTTATCTCTGCGACCTTGTTATTTGCTTGGGGGAGAGCCAGCTGCCTTGTTGATATTAGTTTATGGTCAGGCCATAAAGTCTGGTTGTGTGCAGCTGGTGTCCTCTTGAAATATAATATAAATAATCCTTTAAGGCTGAAATTGGGCTAATACTAAAGCTTAAATCTTAGTGAAGTTATTTTAAAATATACATAAAAATTCGAAGCTCTGTGGTTTGCGCTTAAAAGCTAAAGCTAAGGCTGTAAGAAAATTAAGTTTTTTAACATATTTTTATATAAACCTTTTGCAAAGGGTATTACATTCATATATAATTATATTAATAAGAATATTCCTATATTTTTTGTAGGCCTTTTTAAGTTATTAAAGTTTTATTTCTTAAAACCCTAAAAAAAAATATATAATATCCTGCTCTTCCTGGTTTTCCCTTATACATATATGTATTTACCTTATTATTCCAGCACGTGCAGTGCCATTATGTTTTTCTGTTTTAATTTTTTTTTGGGGCTTGAGGCTGCAAATTAATTAGCGCTTTCGCTTTGGCAGACTTCTCCCTTTTTTCCCGCACTATATAGCCTTTGAAGTCGGCTGACGGCTGTCGGCTGTCAGTCCGTAAGGCTAAATGTCAGTTAGTCGGCGATATGATGATGGCAGAAATGCTAAACACTCGTCTTAGCGGGCATTTAGCATTTGAGCAGCAATTAAAAACAGATTTTCGCCTCTCGCCGGAGTAAAGCCATTGAGGAATTCTGACTGACATCGCTTAAATGGAATTTAATTTAATTACGAAGCCAAACATGAAATATGCTCAAAACACATACACACGCGAGAGACCCAGACCTGTCGATGCCACACAAATTATGGCGCCGAAAAGGGGGAGAGAGAGAGGAAAATGGCACGAAAATTGGTGGAAAATGGTTGGGATGAGAGTTTGACGGGGCTGTGGCACTAAATTAAATTGTTAATTTATTGCGCACGAAAATTAACTGGCGAAAATGTCGGCGTTTGGCGCCAAGTAAGAGCCAAATGATGTTGAATTTTGGGCTTGAAAAAGACCGCCCACACTTTAAGAACGCCTTTTCTATGGCCAGTGTGTGTCTGTGTGTGCGCAATTAATGTAAAATATTTTACACTTCTCTGCCCACAGAGAGAAAGAGACAGAACAGCATGAAACATAAATAACAATTCTTTGGAAATTGCCCTTTGGGGAGTCAGCAAAAAAAGGGAAAGGCAAGAGCTCACAATAAAACCAACAAAAGTCCTGGAAAAACTTTCAACATATTTTCCATGTTTAGCTACGCTTGGTTAGCCAAAAGTTCCCTTTTATTTCAGGACACTCAAACCCTCTTAAAAAAATATACATTTGCTATACGAAGGGAACTCGAAATGCCATGACATCTACATATGTGTGTTGGCCAAAAATATTTGCATCTAGTGTTTCGGCATGCGTTGTGAATTTTTAATTACAATACAGAAAATGACCCAGTCAGAGTTTCGAAATTGATTTAGTTTACTTTTGGCCTTAATTAATGTGCAAACACACACACAGACGCGACAGTTTGCTGAACTATTTACGCAATTAAGTGCAATCTGATTTGCTATTACTAAATATTTTGTGGTAATCCCCTCACATATAGAGTCATATTCCAGTAAATTGGGCAACCGCATGGATTTGTGGGCACAAATTATGCATTTTTCATGCGTATGCATAATATTCCAGAGTAATCAAAGTAGAGTTTCCATAGCAATGTATATGGTTATACATATGGATAAGAGCAGAGACAAAAGTCAGCAAGAAAAAGGGAAAACAAATGGGAATAGTGAAAGGGGGAAATGGAAAAGCTGGTATGTAAACAAGCAAGATGCAAATTCTCCCTCAATTTTCATGTTAATCCCGAAACACCGACAATTCCCATCCAATACACTTGGACTGAGCCAAAGGAAAAAGGAAGTAACGAGAGATGGTAGTGCGAGCGTAGAAAAAGGAAAAATATAATTATACCCTGCCTGAGAGAGGGTAGCAGGAAATTAGCAAAGAACTTGATTTTTCTAAATAACGATAGATATTTTTGGGACTTGTACAAAATTATTATAATTATTATTATATTATAGCAGACGATTTAATGTTAAATACATTTGTTCAGGGATTTTATTTTCTATCTGTAAACAAAAAAAATCGGACACACTAAAATTCTAATCAAAAGAGGGATACGCTTTTTTTTTATTTTACTAAACTTTTAAATATTTTTAAATGATTATCCATCAAAATGGTTTATCTTTATCTTAAAAAACCCATAACTTAGGGTATCCTTTTATTCGTTTTCCAAATATTTGTCATTACTTTCCTCTTGTATTACATATTGCAGATGAATAACAAGCAAAACCAGATAAGCTGAAGCATTTCCCTTGTGCCAGAGTAAAATAATGCCAAGCATTTCCCTTACAATTTTCATGCGATTCAATTTTCACGTGTATATTCTCCACGCACTCTATCTCTTTCTCTCTGTCTCTGTCCATCTCCGTCACTCTTGAGGGCTTTAGAGCCGAGTGTATGCTTGTGCTGCTTATGTTTGCCTCTCCACTCACCTTTAACTCACATTTTTCCTGGCTTTTCTTTTTTATTCCAGACGCTACGCGAGTTTCCCGAGGAGCTGCGTGGCGATGTCTCCATGCACCTACATCGTGAAATATTACAGCTGCCGATATTCGAGGCGGCCTCCCAGGTGAGTTTGAGCCGACACTGAAAGAAAATACTTGGGGTTAGCAATATGGATAAATGGAAAATGAAGAAAAATTATTTATATTTATATTAAGCTCATAAGGGTGTTGGAAAGAAATGAATATTTTATTTTTTTAAATTCAAATTTCAAACTGGATTATAAAGCAAACTTACTAAAATGCTTCCAATATTATTAGTAATCCTATTAAATATATTCTTCAAAAATTTGTAGTTCAAAAATCATTTATTATTAATTTATTTTTTTATTTGTAAAATAGCTGTTACTGATTTAATTCTCAATAGGTTTGGGCAAAGATCTTTTGGTGCCTCTTAATTATCAGTAATAAAAATATATTTAAAATATTTTACAAGAAAAAACATAAAATATAATTACGCACAAAATAACATAAAACCATTTCCAATATTAAAAGTACATATATTTAGCTTATTCGAAGCACATATTTCCCTCAGTGCATCACCGCGACTGCTCTTTTTCCAAAGGTCGAAGTATATGTCGCTTTGAAAGCGATTCACCTTCAGACAAATGGAACGAAATGGCAGCGATGGCAAAATAATCAGCAGCAATGGGACAGGGAATAGCTGTGGGTGGAAGGGGGAAAAGGCATAAAGAAGAGCCACCCCAACAACAGGTGGGGGTCAGGTAAAAGGAGGCGATGAAGGCCATGCGAGCAGTCAAAAGTTAACTGCGGGCTTAACTGAAACGTTTTTGGGCTTCCAACGGTTTGGTCCTTTGTCGCACTCAAGCTCTAACGCACACACACACCAAAACACACAACCACAAGCAAACACGAGCACAGACACACACATACACGCAACACTTAGAGCGTCTTATGGTCCTTGGTCAGGGGTGTAGATGACTTACCAAATAGGGTTTAGGTACAAGAAAGTTTAAATAGATTTATGGAAGGTTGGTAATATAAATAGTTAATATATTAAATTATTGATAAAAACTGGTACTTTTTTAAACATAACTATCAAGCGTTAATTAAAAACTCCTATAAAAAATTGAAGAGAGAAAGTTTACATAGATTTATGGAGTGAATTTTAAAGATTTTTCAAAAGAAAAATGGTTAAATTGAAAAAAAAAAACTGTAAACCATTCGGGAAATATAATTTTCCATCCCCCCTCTCGTTGGGTTTCCTTTGGCTACGCCTCTGGTTACAGGTGAAGTTTCCGAGCCATCGAATTGAGGCTTGTGCTCTGGCTTTGGCCTCTTGTGGGCCTCGGGTACCTTCCATATTCGTTTGACTGAAGCGAAGTATGAAAAAGGTTTTTGGCCAGCAGCAGCAGCAGCAGCAGCACACGAGCATCCCAGCAACCAAGCCAGTTTGTACGCAAAAATCCCCGGGTGCAGCGGCAACAAAGTGTGGTCGAGTCGAGTAGTTTTCCAATGGCCAATGTCAATACCCTTGTCAACCGCCAAAAGCTTTAATGGTGTGCTTGTTGGGGAATGGAAATCATTTGGGTAAAAGCAGACCAGGCTTAGGCTAGAGATTGTGCAGTAATTGATTTCTCATCCACGGTTCAACTGCTGCCAAGAGTTCGTTCCCTCGTTCGTTCTGTGACCCAAAGTGAAAACAATTGCAGATGAGTTCAAAATTGATTCTATCTTCCATAGACAATGGCCCCTTAAGATGGGCTTCAATTGATTTCTATGGCTTGCAAATATTTTGATTGAATAAAAATAAAGGGGAGAATATTCAAAGTGAGTCCCAGAATGCTAAAGGAATGCCATCTAGTGAGATCAAAGCTTTAAATTCCTACGAGTTTCTTTGGTAACCATCAAAATATATTGGGGAATTTCAATAGGGTTTTGAAAAAAAGAAAAACTGATTTTCTATTAAAGAAAGGTTTTGAATTGCTTATTTAAATGAAGAATTATGTATTGAATATTTAAGTATAAACGTAGAAATAAAATATCTTTGTTATTTATTGGATTCTATTAAAATATTCATAGATTCAAGATAAACTTTTCTTGTCTAATATATTAGTTCCCTGTTTCCCAAATTTCCCTGAAGGAGAGGGAATTCCTTCGTAGACCCCCATTTCAGTAATTTCTAAACGAAACCCTAATGCGATTGCGGTTAACTTTGTTAAAGGGATCAAGGGCCAAAGAGCAGGACAGTTTGCCACCTAATGAAATGCAGCTCGGGCCAAGTTAGAAAACAAACAAAACGGAACGAATTGAACCACCGAATGACCGGACAAAAAACTCACACAGAAAAAAACAAACACAGAGAGAAAAAAAACGCAGGGAACGACAAAGGCGGACTGCAAACATTAATAAAGCTTATTCAGAAAGGCAAAGTAACGCAAACAAAAACCACTCAACAGTTATAAGCGCGCTTTAAGCCACTTTTCGTGGAGGTCTGGCTCACAAGGGGTGGGTGGAAGGGGTGGTGGCTGTGAAACCACAGGACATATTCCGGGGCAAGGACACACAGCTGTTGCCGTTTTGTTTCATTGCGCAAATAAAACTCAGCGACCCCAGGCAGCGCAGGCTGAGCTAAATGCTAAATGCTAAATGCTTCTGACCGCGAAACAACACAATTCCTGACTAAACCAGAATTTGTACTCTATATATATCTGTAACTATATATAAATATACTACATATTTTTCCTTGCAGGGCTGTCTGAAACTCTTGTCGCTGCACATTAAGACAAACTTTTGTGCGCCGGGCGAGTATCTGATACACAAAGGCGATGCCCTCAACTATATTTACTATCTGTGCAATGGATCGATGGAGGTGATCAAGGACGATATGGTGGTGGCTATATTGGGTAAGATTTTAAAGGAAATTATATTTAAAAATATTTCTTAAAAATAAATAAATACCTAGATTTTAAGTATATTATTTGAAAACAATAAACAAATGTCCTTTGATTTTATAAGAATTTTTTTTTAACTTTCTGGCTTTAATTTTGTTGTATTTATCCTTATTTTATTTATTAATTTAAGTTCTTTAAGTTAAAAAGAGTACTTGAAGTTTCTTTATATTACAAAATAACTCTTTAATCTTTTCTTTGAAATATATTTTCCCATTAAACAAAATTGATTTGGCTTTTGGTAAATATTACTTATTAATTTCCACATCTCCTATTATATTTTTTATTTACCAAAAAATACGATTTAAATACATATTATTTTTTGAAATTAAATATTATAAAAATTATTCCCATTTCTCAATATTTTCCTTTCGATTTTCCATTATCGGATTGTTTGTAATGGCTCAAAGAAAATTTTCATTTTGTTTATATTTCGCCGTCTGTTGAACTCTGTCAGTTCATTCGCTTCTGGGTTTCGGCTGCCAGAATTCCATTTACACTTTGGCCATGACAGTACGGCAGTCATCTGCTTGTTTATTCATTCATGGCAGGCAGTGTCATCAACTCGAGCACCGCCATCAAGTTGGTCTACTACAACTTGGTTCCCCTCCAGACAAATGCCAGGCTCTATTTTTATGCTCATTGATTCCCACGCTCCCCCAGGCTCTCCACCACTGACCTTTCTGCTTACCATTTTCTCCATACTCTCCCAACAGGTAAGGGCGACCTGGTGGGCTCCGACATCAACGTGCATCTGGTGGCCACCAGCAATGGCCAGATGACCGCCACCACCAACAGTGCTGGCCAGGATGTTGTCGTTCGCAGCAGCAGCGATATTAAGGTAGGATGAAGTTGGGACTTCCCAGGGCGGGGCGGGGCTTTGGGTGCAGTAATTAAATAGAATTTATTTTTATACCTGGCTCAAGGGTGAACGTGAACGTGAATGGAATGCATTCGTATGATAGTCGAACATTCAGCAGCCGGAATTCATTGTGGAAAAGAGGATTTTAATTTTCAATGAGGGACACGGGAGTATTTTAATATTTTCTATGAAAGGGAAGCCTAGTTTAATATACAAGCTTAAGGTATTAAAAATAGAGGGAAATTAAAGTAGGTCCTAGAAATATCCCGTTTAATTTAATGTAAAAAAGCACCTTATTTTTACCCAGTGAATGCGCTGACCATTTAATCCAGCAAATTGACTACACATGCGAGTCCTGTCTGCGAGTCCTGTCTGCGAGTCCTGTCTACTAGTTTTCTCTTAACTTTAATTATATTTTTATCGAGGTCTCCGAGGCTCTTTAAAGATTAGGCTAGCTGCAGTTTAAGCCTGTTGTTGCTTGTCGTAAACTTTATCTTGGCCCAAACAGAGGGACTGAGTTAGGAGTTCTCAGAGGTTTCAAGATGAGTGCACAGCAGTTTGAATTTCGCCTGGCATTCCTGGCTTTTCTGGCTTTTCTGCTTTTTTGTTTTTTTTTTTTTTTTGGCTCAAAGTCAATGGGGCTTGAGTGTCTGAGGCTTGGGTTTGGTTTCCCTTTCTCTGCCTCGTCTACGATTACTCGTTTACTCTTACTAATTATGGCAATAATCTCGGGGCGGCTCAGGTTTCAAAAGCTTCACGCCTAATTAATTGTCTGGCAGGTTTCTGGCGGGGTGGCAATAATTAAGCGAAGAATTTAAAACTTGATTGTAGCTTAATTAGTTGAGGAATGTGCTTAATTTATGCATAGTTGCCCCCGCCATCTATTTCTTCCTTAGGAAATCCCCTCTTTGTTACTGCCTTTGTTTTCTGTGTTTTCTTCATTTACCTTTTGCTTTTATCTCGTGTTTATTTGCATGTCTGCCTTGGCGGAATAAAGTGCAGACACTGGCGAGCAGCATCTGCCATCTTCCGCCACTTCGTGCAAACAACACGGCGTACGGGTCGTATGAGTGATACTTGAGGCGCCAGCGAGTGTGTTTGTTTGCCTGGAAGGGTGAAGGGGGTGTTACTGGGGTGTGCTAGGGATGGAGAGAGTGTGTAAACGCCAAGATGGCGCACTCGAGTTTTGTAAAGAAGACGCCAAGGCGTCAACATTACCAAGAGGGAAGGATATTATAAGAAGAGAAGTCGAATAGGGAATACCCTGAGTGTCCTTAGAGAGGGAAAAAACTGTATCGAGGGTAGGTTTTTTTAGGAATTTTCTTTCCTTATGAAAGGTATACCTAGGAAGCTATGTTTTTTATGGGATATAACTTTAATTAATCCTAAGAAAATCCATCAGTAAATTAAATTACAAAGATTAAAGTAGTAGTATCCTTCCAAAGCCCGCTCCTAGCCTCATTATCCTTGAGCTACCCTAACCCTGCCGCGCTTACACGTTGTTTAAGCTTTTTCCATCTTGTTTATGGGCGTACAAACAACAGCTGCCACGCCCCCCTTGCCCTCCTCCGAGGCAAGTGCATAATCGTTTAACGTGAAAACGGCTTTTGACTTACTTGCCACGAGTTTTCATTTCCCATTCTCACATGTTTTTTCATTTTCCCTTTTCCCACTCTCTCGCAGGCGCTCACCTACTGCGATCTGAAGTGCATCCACATGGGCGGTCTGGTGGAGGTGCTACGCCTGTATCCGGAGTACCAGCAGCAGTTCGCCAATGACATCCAGCATGATCTCACCTTCAACCTGAGGGAGGGCTACGAGAACCAGGACTCGGACATTGGGCCCTCATTTCCCCTGCCAAGCATCTCGGAGGATGATGAGAATCGCGAGGAGGCCGAGGAGAATGGCAAGGGCGATAAGGATGGCCTGGGAGGAGCAGGAAGTGGTGCCTCTCCCTTGCACAATCTCACCAATTCCCCGCTCCATGCTGCTCGTTCGCCTCTTCTGGGCATGGGAAGTCCCAGGAATCAGAGGTTACATCAGCGTGGCAGGTCCCTGATAACCCTGAGGGAAACGAATAAGCGGCATCGGACACTAAATGCAGCCTGCAGTCTGGACAGGGGATCCTTTGAGGAACCCGAACCCCTCGAAGAGGAGCAGCAGTCGCAGGGCAAGAGGCCTTCCCTGGAGCGCCTGGACTCCCAAGTCTCCACATTGCATCAGGACGTGGCCCAGCTGAGCGCCGAGGTGCGGAATGCCATCAGTGCCCTGCAGGAGATGACCTTCACCTCGAACGCCATGACCTCGCACAGCAGCCTGAAGTTCCCGCCAGCCAGATCCATACCCAATATCAGTGCCATGCCGGCCACCAGGGTGGGTGATGCCGTAGAGCATGGCCTTCTGGGACACATGGGTGTCTTGGGTGCTGCCGAAATGGCGGCCATGCAGAGGAGCTCATCGCATCCACCTGAAGTCTGGGGCCGAGATGTGCAGTTGCCCACCAGCAATACGGCGAGTTCCAAGGCTCCTTCTCCTTCGCCCGTGGAGCCCAGCAAGAGCACCACCAGCCGGAGTTGTCAAACGGACTTCTATCGCATCGACTTTCCCACCTTCGAACGCTTTGTGCTGGCCAATCCCCGCCTGGTTTTGGGTCTCCTGGGCATCGAACCCGCCATCAAAAACGAAATGGATCTCCTGCAGCAAAAGCAAACCCTGCAGATCTCACCACTCAACACGATAGACGAGTGTGCCTCGCCGGCGGATACCAACTTGGCCAGCTCCAAGGAGCGTTTAATAACCTCGACGGGTGGGGCACCGCCTGCAGGTAGGGTTTACCCTCCCTTGGATGATGAGAACTCCAATGACTTTCGGTGGACAATGAAGCACTCGGCCAGCCATCACAGTTGCTGCAAGAGCACAGATGCCCTGCTGAGTCCCACAGAGGAGCAGAGTTCAGTTCCTGTGCTGCCAGCGGAGGTCACTCCGCCCCCAGCCGCTGTCCCGGAGCGCTCCTCGAAAAGAAGCATACGAAAGAGCACCAGCGGCAGCAACTCCAGCCTGTCCAGCAGCAGTTCCAGCTCGAACAGCTGCCTGGTGTCCCAGAGCACTGGCAATCTGACCACGACGAATGCCTCGGTGCACTGCAGCCAGAGTAGCCAGAGTGTGGCCACCACCCGGAGGGCCTCCTGGAAGCTGCAGAATTCGCGGAGCGGCGAATATCGTCGACTGTCGGAGGCCACCGCCGAGTATTCGCCGCCGGCCAAGACCCCAGTGCCGGTGGCGGGACTGACGGCGGTGACCTACGGTGCCGACGAGGAGGAGGAAAGCGTGGAGCTGCTGGGACCGCGACGGAACTCGCGTCCCATCCTGCTGGGCGTGAGCCAGGGACAGGGCCAGGGACAGGCGATGAATTTCCGCTTTTCGGCGGGCGATGCCGATAAACTGGAGAAGGGTCTGAGGGGTCTGCCCTCCACGCGCTCACTCCGGGATCCGAGTTCCGGCAAGTAAAAGGAGAAGCGCCGTGCGTGATTTATGCCCTAATTAATACTGAAACACAAAGACGCTTGTACAGTTAATATCTCTAAGATACACACATACATACACATACACGTTCGGTTGTTCATCTGTTATCCCCAAGTTGTATCCTGAGAATACCTCTCCTACCTACACATCACACGCATACATATTTGTAAAAGCATATCAGAGACGCTAAGAATATCCGGCGAAGCACACAGAAATTTATTTTTGTAGGCCGCAGCGGGAATCGGTAATGAGATTAAAGTAAATACATATGCATACTATATATATATTTTCCTAATCGATCGGCCAGCAACATATGTCATAGGCGGCAGTACAAAGCTAAGAGACCTCCGATTACAATATAAATAAATGCGTGTTTCTTGCTCAGCAACAGTTAATATCAAATAAATCATTGACACATTTTGAAGTAATGGTGAAATGTTTGTTAAGTTGAATCAGTCAGTCAGAGATTTTTAAGAGATATAGAAACCATATTAAAAATTTTGTAATCAAGAAAATATCTTAAATAATCAGGGCTGCCATAGAAAGTAATGGAATTCAAAGGCGTCTTAAAGTAGGCCAAGTTTAATGTGGGAAAGAATTTTCTTGGTCTACTTTTGGCCATGATTTTAAGAGATTTCTGAAATCCAGAGATTTAAGTGGCAGCCCTGATATATCTGGATATTTCCAGGATGTTTAATTGAGGAGTTCTTAGTTAAGAACTGGAAATGAACTCATTTAACAGGGTTATTCAAGTAAATAAACGATGATCACACGGTATATCATGATCTATAGCCTAGAGCTCATTGTGGCCATCGTTTATTTATTTAAATAATTATACAAACTATACTAGTGACTGTCACTAGTTGAGCTCAAAGGCAGGCGAACATTTCAAACGGGGATTCAACAGATTTGTAGAAATTTAAGCTGTTCACCCCACCTAGTCGGTGGGCTGTGTGAATTAAACCTAGATTATCCTAATTACTACCTAAGATAATCGACAATCGTGTGCTACATTATAACGAATGGACGACAGGGGCGGCACTTCTAAAGTGAGCCCCCCCTGGCGACATTTCGGCTAAGAGTAATTGTGATTCCAAGCGAGAGGCAAACCAGTCTGGTTGAGGGCTTGATTTCGGTTAGTTGGCTACCAAACAAAATAATCAACTGTAAACTGTGTAAATTTCCAAAATATCCTGCGTGTATATAGAACCATGATATGTGTATATTTGCTTCCCCGACAACAAAACAAAAAATTAAAAAAAAAAAAAACTATAAAGACTTGAGCTTCATTCTATCTTTGATGTAAGCATTCTATGATAATAAGTGTATAAGTTTTATATGTGTTTAGATGGATACATATTTTAGCCAGGCCATGACTTAAGCCAGAACCTATTAAACGTTTTTAAATGTTTTAACTTAATGTTATCAAGACTATGTACTGTATGTATTATATATTATATATAATATGTAGTTATACAACTAAAGCATAAAGCCATATTCGGTATTTCAATAAACAATAAACTTGATGTGACAAATTAAACGGAGGTCTATCTTTTTTGGTATACAAATTCTCGATGACTGGTTGATTCCTTTCCCTTGACTTTCCATGACTGGCACAGCTTTAATGCGCTTAATTCAATTGGTCGTTTTTGGTATCGCCTCGGAACCATAATCCGGTAACCTGATTGCCAAGTTTATTGTGTGTCATGTCAATCGAGGTATTAAAGCCCTCTCTGGTTTCCTTTTTTCGGTGGCTTCTCTCTCTATGTGTCTGCGGGTCCTGGTTCCAGATAAGCGCCTTAAGTTGTGAACCATATTTAACCTGAAAATGGGGTAAGTGCCATTTTGGTTCACAATAATAGTAATAATATGGGAGATTTGTAAGGATAACATTGCTTAATTTTGGTGGCAACCAAAGACGAGAAGAAATTTAGATATATGTACATAAAGGGGTTATTTGAATTTTATTTATATTTTTTAAGTGTATTTTTGTTGAATGATTTCTACTTGTAAAATTACATGGGAAAAGCTTGAAAGTCTAAGAAGACGGGTTGTTAAATAAATTGTTCTAAATTTAATAGAACAAAACAAGCTTTGTAACTCTTTTACTAAATAAACTTTAACAAAATCTATTCAAGAAAAAGGAATTTTTTAAAAGCCGTTTTTATTTTTAAAATATTAAACATGTTTAAAACGAAAATAGATGTAAGCTAACTTATAGACTGTAATTAAATAAATTAAATGGGAACATTGAAACACTAGATCTTGATTTTTTAAAATTATTTAAAAATTAATACATCCTTAAAACAAAGAAATAATAAGATTTATAAATAGTAAAGGCTTCTTTCCATTTTCTTCACTACTTTTTTCAACTAAATATATTTCCCAAAAATAATCCATTTCCTCAACAAAATTTTAAAAACCCTGATATAAACTTTCATGTAGAAAACCCCCATCAAAAGCTTTTCCAGACTTATTTTCCAACGCAGAAAACCCCACTCGTTAGCTTAGAGTCCTCATACAACCAACAAAAAGCTTTCTGTGCCAAAACCCGCTAACATCCTTCCCCAAAAAGCTCTCCCTGAAGATACCTAAAAACTCAAATCCTGTTGATTAGATTCGCAATAGAATTATCATATGGCGCAAGTTCACCAAAGAAATTATTTTTAGCATTTTGCGGCGGAGCACTAATTAGCTCCCAGCTCCATTAATGCACTCATTATCATGAAAATAATTTATTTCAAAACTTTTGCCGAACATTTTCGCTGATAGAAACGATTTTACCCGAGGGAGCGAAAGGAGGGAAATACTATAAAAAAATGAATGTTAATAACTTGAAACTATTATCAAACTCATTGCGGTGTGTTTTCCCAGTCTCTCTCTTAGTTTTCAGTTTCAGTTTCGCCTGCCTCCCCCCCTCACCCTGTCTCTCTGTGGACAAGAAAAACTACTCGAGCAAAGAAATTAAGCTAACTACTCCTATTTTTTCACTATTATTGCGGTCGCAATGGCACAAATGCCTCAGTGGGCATCCATAAAAGGACATAAAAGGAGCGAACGAGAAACTTTCCAGAGAACTTTACAAGGATAGTTGGCAGGGGGACTGGCCCAGGAGCTGTCACTTAATAAGATGCGCTTAAATGGCCCAATCGGATTGGAACCCAAATTATCCAGCAAGTGTATATTGTTTTAATTAGAACCATCCGACGACGAGACGCATCGAGGGCAATTAGCAGGGCGGGGGCGTGGCCTGGCGTGGCATGGCGTGGCAGCCTCTTAATTACGCAAATACAAATTGGTCTATGGCATGCACTCTGATTTTGGATTTGCAAATTTTGGGGTCCAGCGACAAGCACAACAATATCCATTGATTGCCACCGAAACACATACACAAACATAGACAGCCATAAGGATGCGCTTTAAGGATCCAAAGGGGTTAGTAAATTCTAGTAAAAATCATAGAAGCTAGTTCTCATTATTTTATAAACTTCATTTGGCTTTTTAGTTTTGGGTAGAAACTTAAAACCCACTGAATAAATTTCCAGAAGCCAGTGTGAATGGAAAACTTCAAATAAACAAGAGAAAAACTAAACAAATCAATTAGTTTTGAAGTTGAGATACTTTTCCCAGATCAGTTACAAGCTTTTGTATAGTTTCTTAGGAGTTGTATTTACTTTTAACTGTTGAATATTAAGTCTGAAAAAGGGAAAATAAATCACACACTGCTTTATTTTATACACTTTCTATATATTGAATATTATAAATATATTTTTAAAACTGATTAAAGCCTTATTCCCCTTCCGAGGTAATACATAATCTATATTAAATTTGATTTCCAAAAACCTGTTTCTGTTTGCCTTTCAGTCTGTTTCCCAGCCGATTACATATTTATGACCGAAATTCCGAATCAATCGAGGACTCCCCCTTGGAGCCCCAGGCTGAAGCATCAAAATGCTCCAATAATTTCTAATTTATTTTAAGTAAAAGAGCCAAAGCAAACGAACATAAAGCAAATTACCAAACGTAATCGATGAAGCGGCACAACAAGCCACGGGCCACGCCAAAAAGGGCCAAAAGCGGAGGAAGGGTAGTGGAAGGCTGGTGAAAACTTTTGCACCAAATAAACAAAAAAAAAAAAAGAACTGAAAAAATAAAATAAATGCTATCGGTGTGAGTCTGATGTGTGAGAGTGGGTGTAAAGGGGGTGAAGTGGGAGTGGAAGTGTGTTGCAAGGCACCCCTGCTGAAGTTTTGCACTGAAATTCAATTGAACTGCAAGCAGGCGGGACGAAGTCAGCAAGGTACTCCTGCTTGGAAGGATACACTGCGAGAAAATGGGGTCTTTAGGAAATGTAATAAAATAAAGTTTAATTATATATATATGTATATATTTCAAAGGTTTATTTCTCCCTCATAAACCAAAATATATAAAAACAAATTATTTTGAATTTTTTTTTAAATTTTGAAACTTTAAATATTCAAACTCCTGTATCAATTTTTCTCCCAACAGCAAAGAACTCCCCTTCCTCTAGGCAATCGCTTCGCTGTGGGAAATTTGTGGTGCACTCGAAGTGCGTGCCAAGGAAGCGGCAGTAAGTCAGTCGAGACTGTCGATTGCCGCCGTATATCGACTCTCTCATGGCCATCGACTTCCGACTGTCGACTGCCGACGGCCGATTGCCAATCGCCGACAGGCAGCAGCTGCATGGCTCTAATGTGTGGTTCATTACACCGGGCTGACCGCACTGGCAGGATAACGGGGACCCGTAATGGCATTAAAAGGATTCAGGGGAGTAATTAGCAAAGCAGCAGAGCGACACTCGGACTCATCCATGCATCCTGGCCGCGTTGACAAGTGAAAAGGACATCGTTTGATTAGCTAATGCAATTCCGCTCCAGTTGCATCTGCATCATGGCCACTCCCCCCATTCCCCGTGGCCTCCATTCATTCATTGCATTTGCGGGGGAAAAAAATCTCTCAATTGCAGGTAACAAAGAAGGTGAGTTCCAAACTTTTGCCAACTTTTGTGGCAACTTTCTGCCCCACGAGAGAGGGCCAGGGAGAGCGGGGACAGAAATAGCTGCGACGAGAGTGGCAACAATTTTTATAAAAGCGTCCAAAGTTGCCCTTTAAGCTCTTTGTCATACGAAAAATGCCACTCCCATCCCAGCCTCACTCCCCCTTTTTGGCATTATTTGCCAGCGGCCCAAGTTTATGGCATGCACAAAGCATTCAGTTAATACGCACTTAATAGTCAGGTCATAAATTTTAAATACTGCTAAATGGCCGCCTCAAGATATGTGTTCGAGTGTGCTTATATTAATGCCCAGATATGTAAAGCAGAGCATGCATACAGAATCCACCAGCGAACACATACATTTATCATTCGCAGCCCGATCATTGTTGTTTTACAACCAAGCGAAAATATTCGCAGAAGATTAGGGGGAATTCGGGTAGATTTTTATAGGAGTTACCCTGGGCAAGAAATTAAATTTAAATTAAATTAAAAATAAAAAAAATGTAGTTAATTTTTTCCTGCAAAGTTCAAAAGAAAGTAAATATAACTTCATCGATTAAGTTCCACACTCACCCTTAAAAGTTCTGAAATATTTTTCAAGAAAAACTTGAGCAGTTCCTTGCCCCAGCTATATCAATTTCCGGTTGCTCCAATATGTTTAACAAATTCCTGGGAAATCCGAGTGATGTTTTTAAAGTTTCTCTGCTTGTTGGCCCAACTATAAGTACTCGAAATTACAGTTTTCAATTACCAAACGTTTAGTTGTTGCTGCGACCTTGCCACGGGGTGGCACTTAAAGTTCAGTTGGCATCCTTGGGGGGCAAGGATTTTATTGCTTGTCTCAAAGTTTGCGCTCTCGCTGCTGTTTTACGACTTTGTCTAGCAACATTTTTGCACGAGTGTATTTATGGCCAAGTGTCACCCGCATTGCAGGCCACACTCATACCACCACCCGCACATTCCACGGAGTTCTCCAACTTCGACGAGCGCATAAAAATGATGAGTTATTTGTTTTTTAGTGCATAATTTATGAGTTAAATGAGTTTTTCATATGCGAACGCGTGGCTGACAGTATTCGTTATGGCGCTGGGCGTTGTTCTACAGATTTGTTAGGCGCCCAGGACACAATAGGGAGGGGGAAATCCCCGAAATCCCACCCACATACGGCAAGAGAATGTCGTGCATGTTGGCTGTCTTTTTATTTATGACTTTTACGCGTGAAACTTCATTCGAAAGCGTTTAAGTGGAAGCACACACAAAAAGATTTCCTCAGCCAGGACTTGGTAAACTTTTGTTGCTTAACAAACACACATGTCTACATTTACAGAGTGCGAAATTGGGAATAAACTAAATGGAAATCAGAAACTAAAAGGTTTTATTTAGCTTTGTTTTGCTTCTAAAATATTTAAAGAATTTTTTACCAACTGATTTTTGTTTGAAGTGTAGAATTAGGAAACAAGTTTTATCTTCGATAAATATTTGAAAAACTTATTAAATATAATTTTAAATACATTTTTCTTTTAAAACTAAGCTACTTTAGCTTACTTTTCAGCCTCAAATCTTCGTGTAGCTTACTCCTCTTTTATATTATAATTTTGTATGACTATCTTACACCCCAAATCAATCACTTAAATTCCCTTATCTAGATTACACATAATTCTTCCAGTGCACCCCACACACACACTCCACATACATGCGGCACTTAAACATGCTCTTTGTGGCTTGACTTGATGGCACGTTTATCATGCAAATTGCGCCTAATTGTCCGGAATGGGTTTTCCTTAAACTTAAACATACTTCCCCGATCCAAAGTATACCCTGATGCTGCTGCTGCTGCTGCGACAAGGCCGAAAGCAATAAAGGCGGCCAACAGGCAAACCCAAATATTACCAATTTCTGGCAAACAATTTTCAACGCAGCTTAGCAGGCATTCTGATTAATTTGTTTCTGTGTGAGCTCCCTAAAAAAATGTATAAAAATGCAACCCACCTAACCCTTTTCCACCCACTAGGTCCCTTTTTTTTTGTGTGTTTGTCCTTTCTGGCCTGCTTTATTTACCGAATTGAGCTGACAATCTCCTTCTCTGTCCCACTGCCGCCCAAGTGGCGGGCATTAAATTTTAACGTTAAATGCGCGAAAAGCGTCGCAACTTTAAATGAATTGTTTGGGCCTCGGCTGCGGGTCCCCGGCTCGGCTTGGGGTCCGTGTCCATGTCCGGGTCCTAAGTCCAGGCCAGGTTATGGTCCAGGTCCAGATCCAGGTCCTGGTCCGCGGGTCCATGTAAATTAGAAGCGGCTTTGTTTTCGCCAAGCTTTTTGTTTCTGCTTACTTTTTTGTTTGTTTGACTTTGTTTTTTTTGTGTTCATCCCTTTTTGATACACTTTCAGGGGGTAAAAGGATTATGTGGTAAGGTTTGTTTTGAGTTTTTATAAAGAAAATATAAATTTAAATATTTATTTCTAACACTTATAAGGAAAGAGATTCCAAAGGTTAAATCTAAGGTAAAGTTAGACAGATTTCAGATTTCTCAGAAAAGTTTCTTATTTTTCTATTTATTTCTTAATT
>JAEIIJ010002728.1:0-23823 GCA_018904815.1 Drosophila ogumai
ACATTTGTTTTTTCTATCTTAGATTATCCTATTATTCAGATTATCCAAACAAATTAATCAATGACCCCCTTTGAGTTTTGCCCCCGCCACTGAACGCCAGGACGGAAAACACAACCAGGTGGCAACGCTGACAGACTCTGTTGCTTCTGGCCTTGAAGCAATAACGGAAATATTATTATCTCTACGAAAAATAGGTTAAACTGTTGCAAAAGCGCAAAATATGCGGCTTAAATCCTGTAACTTACAAGCCAGACGTGAGATTTAATATTAATTAAACATGTGGACTGTTGATTTAATGTTTTAAGCCAATATCTGAGTCTGCGGATGCTGTGTGTTTGTTTTTCTGGCTAATATCGATTTTATCAGATGGAGCATCTTTGCATGTAACAAAAAGGCGCCTGAAAAGAGTTATCTATTGAATAGAATTTATTCTTATATTAAGTAATTGGATATATACATGAGAGCATAACTTATTGTCATCATGAAGCGACAAAACGTTCGAACCCTTTCACTTGTGGTGTGCACCTTTACCTATCTTCTAATTGGAGCTGCGGTCTTCGACTCACTGGAGTCGAAAACAGAGGCCAAGCGATGGGAGTTCCTGCAAGGTAATAATATTATTAACTACTTAATTAATTGTATATCATTCAATATATTCTTATTACTTCCTTAATTAAATGTATCTAATTGTATTAATACCTTCCAGCTGTCAAGAACAACTTTGTTAAGAAATACAATGTGAGCGACGAGGATTTTCGGGTAATGGAAATTGTTATAATTGAAAACAAACCGCACAAAGCTGGCCCGCAGTGGAAGTTTGCAGGCGCTTTTTACTTCAGCACTGTAGTCCTGGCCATGATAGGTAATATAAATAGTATTTTTAATGAAACTACAACTTTATAACCCTTTAAAAACAGCTTCTCTTCCTCTGAAGCCTTTCCTATTTTTGCATTTTCATTAAATTTCTATAATTATTTTTAGGCTATGGCCACTCAACTCCCGTCACAATTCCTGGAAAGGCTTTTTGCATGGGCTATGCCATGGTAGGTAATCCAATTATGCTTGCTTTCCCTTCCAATAATTCTGATCTTTCTCTAGGTGGGCATTCCTCTGGGCCTGGTGATGTTCCAGTCGATTGGTGAACGTCTGAACAAGTTCGCCTCGGTTATCATAAGACGGGCAAAGAGGGCCAGCGGAGCTCGCTGCACGGATGCCACCGAGATGAACCTCATGTTGGCCACGGGCATGCTCTCCTCGATTATTATCACCACCGGGGCGGCAGTGTTTTCCCGCTACGAAGGCTGGAGCTACTTCGATAGCTTCTACTACTGCTTTGTCACCCTGACGACCATCGGTTTTGGGGACTATGTGGCCCTGCAGAATGACCAGGCCCTCACCAATAAGCCTGGCTATGTGGCCCTGAGCTTGGTCTTCATTCTGTTTGGCCTGGCCGTGGTGGCTGCCAGTATTAATTTGTTGGTGCTGCGCTTCATGACCATGTGAGTTGGATTTAACGTTGAAAGGAGCTCACTTTAATGATTTTTTCCATTTCAGGCAAGCGGAGGATGCCAAGAGGGATGAGCAGGATGCTCAGAATTTGGCTGGAAATGCCCAGCCGGTGACCTTTGATGATGAGTCCACGTACAACATGCATGGTAAGCTGCTGGAGAACAATTACACCACAGAGAATGATGAGACCGCCTCGCTGTGCTCCTGCACCTGCATGGGCGGCACTCGATGCCTCAACCACGAGCAGTTTGTCGATCCGGACTTCCAGCCCACGGACATTATTGAGAGCACCTTGTGCTTGAAGCGCGCCTCCGTCTGATATCCGTACAGCCAGCTGTGGAACTCCTCTATATAGGAACCAGAGCCAAACTATAGTTAAACAATCCTGTAGAGACACAACCGCCGGTTACGAAACGTTGGTTGTTAGACGAACCTTCCCTATTTACACGAGAAAGGGTCGCTTATTGTGGGTTGCGAGGGAGAATATATTGAAGTCTATATACTCGATGATAAATAGTTCAAACTACATATAATGAAGCATATTTAGCAGCGCAAAAAGACCACAAAAAAACAAAAAGTTTTTGGGACTTCTTTGTTTTGAAAAAGAAATGGATTCATTTTTTCTTTGGCCTCCCAAAAAAAATCAAATTTATTAAAGCAAACGTAGAGAATTTCGAAATTCCTATAGATTTCTATCCTTAAAAAGGAGTTCCCCACAATAACCGACCCACTCCCCCATATACACACACTTACAAAGGAGGAACCTCCAAGAACCCATGTCAATATCAATCACATCATCTGGTTGGGCACCCAAAGGAAGCCTTAATAGCTTTCCTGGTAGCTCCTCCGCCACTAACCCATCTCATATTGTAGCCCTAAGATGTTTTAACCAAAGAAAGCACTATTAAAGATTTTTTGCCCTAAAAAAAAAAACCTCTAAGAAAGTAAGCTGTGTATCCCAAAATCGGTTATCGCAGTAGGCGAGATATGAAACTTCGGACACGGATTCCCTTGTAGCCTCAGTCCACCTCCGAATCAGCTAGAAGTTACACGTGTATAAAAGTAAAACCAGAAAAATTGTACGTTAAAGAAATCAGTCGATCGTCGGTTTCTGCTCCTCGAACACTTGGCTTTTTTTTCCAAAAAAACAACTTTTATCTCGTGTCCGGTTCGTAAGAATATTTTTCTCCTACCGGCAAGATGCGTGAAATCGTGCACATCCAGGCCGGTCAGTGCGGTAACCAGATCGGCGGCAAGTTCTGGGAGGTGATATCCGATGAGCATTGCATAGACGCCACGGGAACCTACTATGGCGACAGTGATCTGCAGCTCGAGCGCATTAATGTCTACTATAACGAGGCTACCGGCGCCAAGTACGTGCCGCGTGCTATCCTGGTGGACCTCGAGCCCGGCACCATGGACTCGGTGCGTTCCGGCGCCTTTGGACAGATTTTCCGGCCAGACAACTTTGTCTTTGGTCAGTCCGGTGCCGGCAACAACTGGGCCAAGGGTCACTACACAGAGGGAGCAGAGCTGGTAGACTCTGTCCTGGATGTGGTGAGGAAGGAGTCAGAGGGCTGTGATTGCCTGCAGGTAAGTGGGCTTGGAAATAATTCGAAATTGGGAAGGGGAATTTAATTTTCATGAATTTAATGACATGTGTCAACTAGGTTTTCCCAAAGCCTACTGAGTTTTGAACCATAAATATCTGTCTTCTCTCCTTCGCAGGGCTTCCAGCTAACCCACTCGCTGGGTGGCGGCACTGGCTCTGGCATGGGCACCCTGTTGATCTCAAAGATCCGCGAGGAGTACCCCGACCGCATCATGAACACCTTTTCGGTGGTGCCCTCGCCCAAGGTGTCCGATACCGTTGTGGAGCCCTACAATGCCACCCTGAGCGTGCATCAACTGGTGGAGAATACCGACGAGACGTACTGCATCGACAACGAGGCGCTGTATGACATCTGCTTCCGTACCCTGAAGCTGACAACGCCCACGTACGGCGATCTTAATCATCTGGTCTCTGCCACCATGTCGGGGGTGACCACTTGCCTGCGGTTCCCCGGCCAGCTGAATGCTGATCTACGTAAGCTGGCCGTGAACATGGTGCCCTTCCCCCGGCTGCACTTCTTCATGCCCGGATTCGCACCGCTAACCTCTCGCGGATCGCAGCAGTACCGTGCTTTGACCGTTCCGGAGCTAACCCAGCAGATGTTCGATGCCAAGAACATGATGGCCGCCTGTGATCCGCGCCATGGTCGCTACCTGACGGTCGCCGCCATTTTCCGCGGGCGCATGTCCATGAAGGAGGTGGACGAACAGATGCTTAACATCCAGAACAAGAACAGTAGCTTTTTCGTTGAGTGGATTCCCAACAATTGCAAGACGGCCGTGTGCGACATCCCGCCGCGTGGCCTTAAGATGTCAGCCACCTTCATTGGTAACTCCACGGCCATCCAGGAGCTGTTCAAGCGCGTTTCAGAGCAGTTCACCGCCATGTTCCGGCGCAAGGCCTTCTTGCATTGGTATACCGGCGAGGGCATGGATGAGATGGAGTTCACCGAGGCTGAGAGCAACATGAACGATCTGGTGTCGGAGTACCAGCAATACCAGGAGGCCACCGCCGATGAAGAGGGTGAATTCGACGAGGATGAAGAGGGCGGAGGAGACGAATAAGCACACGCAATATACACACTCGCACTATCACACACACACACTGCACTAAAAACCTGCTCCATGATCCTGCACACAACCACACACACCTCTCCAATAGAACCACAAACTACACTGCACTGACCCCGACCCATAATTCCAGTTCCAAAGTTGCCGTTTACGCAGCCTTAAATCGAGCACACAGTTTTCTACATTTCGTTGGCAATGCTCGCTCCTAGGTGAATGTAACACCATTTGATCATAAACACAATTAGTCTTGATGCTGCACAGTTATTACCATGTTGCTAGTTACCCATCACCAGTTGTGTATAAATAAATGTTTGTTTTGGAATCAAAATAAATGTATTATTTCCTTTTGAAAAACAGTTAGCTCCTCTCGATCTCTCTTATTGACTCGATTTTCACTAAGTGAATCTTACCCTTCGTGGAAAAGTTGCATTCACTGGTTTCGTCGTGAATCTCATCTTGGTGGCTCTATAGGAAATTTCCCTATTTGATATTATTCTATATAGATTTTCTTGTATTTTCCTAAAGATATATTCCGCTGAGCAAAAAATACACAACGGACCATGTACCTGAATTCCTTGCTTACCACATGCTGATTCCGCATGCCTTCCTAAGGACATTCCTTAAACACAGAATTTGACTAGCTAAGTTTCTATTTATTTTTAAAATTATCGAACTAGATTTATATTTAATCTCCTTACTACCCAATCATTAGGGTTGTTTCCACAGATACATTCACAGGTGACAATCCTTGTCAGGTGTCAATCCTTTCAAGGTTTGTCAGGTCTAACAAACTGTCAGAATTATTTATGTCAGAACGAAAAGCAAGTCATTTGAGAAAATGGATTCAACTAAGAAAAGCGATTCGCCTACAAGTCCGTTTACCTCTCGCAGTGCCTTTATGCGGCATCGCAAGCGTTCAACCAAGCATCCCATCACCTTGCTGAGGAAGCCGGGCATTGCAAAGGAGCTGAGGGAGCTGCAATATGAGGAACAAGAATACACAAGCTCCTCATCCATCCAAGCCGACACTTCGGTGGGATCGACGACGTCCCAGCTAGCCAGCGACGACAGTGGCATCAACGCCAGTCAGAACAATGGCAAAGGACACCGCTACTTCCTGCGCACCAGATACAAGAATCCTTTCTAGTGGTTTATTCATCGAATGGTGTACATGGGTGTAAAGGAACAAAAGCAGCAGCAGCAGCAAAAAATACTTGTGTGCCAACGAAATAAACTACGGAACATTGCAGGCATTGAGATACTCGGTTACAATTACAAATAAAAATATCCTTTTTCGAGCCTAGACATCGTCAAAGAGTCCTCGGGGGGGTGGGCCCACAATGCGTCGGTCGTGCTCCGGCTCGTAGTCAGGATCCCGGAATCCGACCTGCACTTGGGTGCTCACACCGAACCGATCGTTGATCTCCTCCGACAGAGATCTGGGCACTCCCAGAGCCGACGAGGAGGCCACGGCTGCATAGTCAAAGCTTCCATCGCCATCGCGCAGCAGTCCATCTGCCGGGGTGCGACCGCTAGTCAGGGTGCCGCCTGCTCCTCCACTCCGATACTTGCTTAGGTAGTCGCTACCGCCTCCCAGCCCCGGATCCTGCCGGTTAAAGTCCCGCCGCCTGGCCATCGCCTCCTCGGCACGCTGCCGTCGACGCTTCTCACGCGCTATCAGATCCTTGCCCTCCTGCACCAGCTCAGTGGCAATCGTTTCGTTCTGCAGGAACTGCTGGAAACCCAAAGCATTAAGGGCCCGACTGCCCAGGCTAAACCAGGTGGCCAGGCAGAAGGCCAGCATGCACATGGGGAAGTAGATGTTGAAGCCGTTCGAGATGATGCCAATGACGTCCATGTGTCCCATGATCTGCGTGTAAACGGTCTCCATAATGCGGTTGGGAATAATGTGCGTGTCCATGTGGATGAGACCCAGGAAGTTGAGGCACATGGGCGGCGTCAGGCGGCAGAGGAGCATGCCACTGAAAATCAGGCTGTGCTCGTTGGTCTGGTGATGCGGCGCCAGATAGTACAGGTTCAGGAAGCGTATCCTCAGGATGGTCGAGTAGGTGCAGTAGAAGAAGTAGCAGAGGACTGCCATCGAGAAGACCTCGATGGTGAAGAAGTCGTAGCTCTCCTTGGCCACGTAGATTACGTTGGCGAATATGGAGAGCACGGGATGGCGACTGAAGAAGGTCAGCTCGCTCCACACCACCATGGCGGACATGGTGGCGGTGAGAACGCACAGCGTCTTGAGGAACGGCGCCTTCAGCAGGCACTCCCAGTACCACTGCAGCGTGGCGCTATAACAGATCCTCTCCAGCTGTGTGCGCTGGCGCGGAAACTCCGACTTGAAGCGTCGCTCCGAGGAATGAATATTCCTGGCCACATCCTCCAGATGCAGCACCGTCTGTACCTGGACGCTCCACAAGGCCTCGGTGCGCTGCAGGGTCTGCAGTGATTTGATTACCTGCTTATGGATGCGAACCAATGCCTTCTCCGAGGGCAATATGGTGGAGCTGGTGGCTCCCATGCCGCTGCCTCCAGTGCGGGCAAAGTTCCGGCTCGCTCGCTCCTGCAGCTCGATGGGCACCTTGCGCAGAATGGTCTCCAGGCAGGGTCTCAGCTCGTGATTGTTGGGTATCACACGGCTGATGCACTGCAACGACTCCAGAATGTCGTCCACATGCTCCTCGGCCTCTGCCTTCTCAGTGCTCAATTTGGCCGCCTTAAAGTAGGCATATTGCAGTGCGAATCCCGGCTTGGCATTGTTCCAAAGCGACCGCGGCACCTCGACCAGAGCGTAGCCCAGCAGCAGGATGAGCAGGAACAGACCCCAGGTATTTGAGGCGGACGAGGCGATTGCCTTCAGTTTCTGCCAGTCCAGGGACTCGCCCTTCACAGCGATATAGATGAGCAGAACGCCGCATATGAACAGGTAGGAGCCGTAGTAGATGGCGTTCTCGATTAGTGCCGACTTGAGCTTTCCCTTGACAGTGAAGTCGCCTGCCTTAAGGTAAGACTGCATCAGCGGCATGATCAACCAGGTGAGAAACTGCGAGCTCCAGTAGATGATGCGCCAGAGATTGGGGAACACCGAGGCGGGCACCATGCCCCAAGGCTCCTGGCACTCGGGCGGCGGCGTAACATTGGCATTGGCCGGAGTTGTGGAGACATTACTGGGGGCTGGAGTGGGTCGATGCTCTTCCAAGCACTGGCGGTAAAGGGTCTGCAAACGATAAAGGTAATTAATTAATTTTAGAAATTTAAAATAAGATAATAAAAAGTATGCATTATAAACTCAACGTAGACTTATTTTACACGCATTATAAACTCAATGTAGACTTTAGGGTGGGAAAACTTCAGCGCTGATTCATTCACTGATAAGAAATTCCTCAACAAAATTAGTGGAAAATGTTGACAATTAGATTGCGGCCTGCAAAGGCTTAGGTAAAACTTAATTTGTTCTTTCTTTTTTTTACAAAAGAAACCTTTTTTAATTAAAATTGCAATCAGGTAAAGACTTAATTTAATTTAAACAGTTAATAGATTATATATGTATTTAGGTATTTCTATATAAAAATTTAGTTTAATCTAATCTAATATTTCAAGGATATTTGAAATGGTATCTAGTCATTTATTCAAGCCATATGGATAAAAGCATTAAACTTTTATACATATGGCACACATGAATATGGTCTTTAATAACTTTTTACAATCTTTTATATAGAAAAACTATTAACTAAGCAATATATTTACGAGTTTTTTTTTTTAATTTTCTTCTGCACTTTAGTTTTTAAGTACCGATTTTTATGTGAAAAAAATATAAATATTTTCCCACTTAAACCCCAAACTCACCGATGTCACATCCAGCGGAATGGTGAAGACAATCAGAAAGGAGAAACACCAGGCGGTCACCACGGACAGGGTGACCAGGATATGCTGACGTGGTATGTTGCCGTAGCGGTATAGCGAGATGCTGGCCAGGAAAAGGGCGGCCACTATGCCAAAGGTCAGCAGGTATGCCATCTCTCTAGAATCCTGCCTGCTCCAAGCAGTAATCCGAGACCAATGTGTATGTGCGAGTGCTTTGTGATTTGTGTGTGTGAACTAAACGGCTATGCTTCGCTGATTACGACCTTATTCATTGCGAGAGCCTGCGGGCTCGGTGTTTTTCCTTGGGTTGCTCTGGCTACTGCGTTTCTTCTGCAGTTGGCGCGCAGTCTCGCGATGCATTTCCTCGAGGCGTTCCAGAGCCTGCGTCTTTAGCGGCATCAGGTGCGGCCGGCAAAAGACCAGCTCCGATTTGTGCTCGAAGAACAACTTTCCGGTGGTGGGCTCTATCAGATCGATTTTCTCATTCACTTTCCTCAGCACCTCGGCCTCCACAGCGGACATGCTTTGGCGCTCGACGGCCCGGGGTTTTGGGGTGGTGTGGGGCTCCGCAACGGCAGAATCTAGGTGTTGCAGTGCCAGGCAACCGTTTCTCTGCTCGCCGTCTTATTTATTTGTTTTATTTAAATCGTGTAGCGACTTTATCAAAAAGTATGAACGTGGGTGGGTGGGGGCCAAGTACCGTACACCGTTTGCGTAAAAGCGAGCTTTTCAGCGAAGGGCTGAGCTGGTCACACTGGTTGAACGGGCGCCTTTCTTTTAATTTCCCGAAATTTTCCGATTCATAAAAACAAAAATATATACTTCGATAAACTTATTCCTATTATGACTATTATCGCAATGTACAAATCCCTTTATTAGCTAAAAACGATTCAATACTTTCTGCCTGTGGAATAACATTCTTGTTTGGCCCGCCCCTTTTGCAGCGAGTTGGCAGCTCCGCCATTGTTTTTGTTTTGCTGGCAAGAGCCAGAGAAATTCTTAATTTTAATTATACGAATTTAGTCTCTGGCACTGCCAAGATTCACAAAAAAATGGAGACGGTTGGTACGGCCTTGCAGGCGGACAAATCCCCGGACTGTCGCACCAGCGGCGATGGCATGGAACAGCCGGAAAACAGTTTGGTGGCCAAAACAGAGAGTGAAATCGACCAGAGTGCTGATGTGGGCACTAAGGCGAAGCGACCTCAGCTGCATCGTAAAGACAGCACGGTGGTTCAGGAGGCAGCGATGGGCAGGAAAATATCCACGAGCAGTGGACACGGCTCCAATCTACCCCTTCCCGGCCTGCACACGCTTTACAGACGCCCCGAAATTGTGACCAGGAGTCTGGGTCCTGCGATGCCCAAGGGCGAACTGGTGCAGATGCGACCGAGGTTGGTCACCAGCCATGAGACGCTACCCGAACACAAGAAGACCAAGGCCCCGAAGTTTGTGCCCTTCGAGCCGTATCCGGGTGCCGTAAATCCCATGATCCCCACGTCCGGGAACAAGCATAAAATTCATCGTGACAAGAATAACCTGGACATTGCAGTGCTGGTGGATCAGGTCTCCACGTTACGGACTCAAGAGCTGGACGCGGAACCGAAAAACGTCGAGGCCAGTGCAGCTAGTAGCCAGGAGTTGGCCTCCCTCAAGGAGGAGCTGGCGAAGATGCGAGAGGAAAGGAACTACTTTCAGGGGCAGTACAAATTCCAAACGCAGGTGAACAGCGAACTTAAAAGCCTGCTGGTGGCCTCCGTCGGAGAGGATCTACAGACCCGTGTTAATGTCTTGACGGAGGATAAACTGCAGCTGGCCAGGGCGCTCCTGGACACCGCAAACAACCTGACCACCCACACCGAACAAATCGAGTTTCTAGCAGGCCAGTGCGAGGTGTGGCGATCCAAGTTCTTGGCCAGCAGCGTCATGGTCGAGGAGCTGGCCCGCTGGAAAGCCGATCTCACACAGAAGAACCAACTGCTGAACGAGTCCACGAAGCAGCTGCTGCACGCCACCCATCAGATTCGCGAGATGCAGCTGGAGATGCTTAAACAGCTCAAGTTTCTGGCCAAGATCCGATACCTCAACCTGCCCGCCACCGATGTGATCAGCCTGAGCGCCGAGAACCTGAACATCCTGCAGCGTATGGTCCTGCACACGGGCGTGGGCATTCCCGAGGAGACCCTCAAGCTCTCCAGTGCCAGTACAAGTCCGCTCTGCGAGGCGGAGAAGTATGCAGTCAGGGTGAGTGATCCCCAAGTTACCACTGTCAAGTTATTTTAATTTTATTTCTATCCTCGCAGGCCTTGGAATTCATCAGTCAGCCCCTGATGGCCACCGATGAAGCCATACGAGCTCTTTTCGACCAGGCCCAGCGGCCCCACTATGTGCAATCCCCTGCCTCTGAGGCGACTGTTAGCGATAATCCTCCACAAGAGACACAGCAATAACTTACCCATTATAAGAAGTCCGTGTGAGATGTGTGTTTAGGTCTAATAAATTTTATAAACAATCAACAATGATAAATGCAGTCATCTTCTTGGAGTTATTTGATTCCTTATAAGTCCCTCTACTTGGACTTCTTTTCGGTAGCATACAGATCCAAACGACGCTGACCAAAGACAGGTATCTGCTGACGCACTTGCTCCACCAGAGAGAAATCAATGTCTGACACCACAGTCTCCTCGCCATCGCTGGCACTTTGCTGCACCTTTGCCCAGGGATCCACCACCATAGAATGGCCATAGGCCACATACTCGGCACTAGTGTCCCTGGCGGGCGATGTGGTCACCACAAACAGCTGGTTGTCGTTGGCCCGCGCTCGCTGCAGAAGTTCCCAGTGAAGAGGACCCGTCGTCATGTTGAAGGCAGCCGGATAGATGATCATCTCACAGCCCGCGTTGCGATAAAGCCGCGCCATCTCCTCAAAGCGAATGTCGTAGCAGATGCCGATGCCAATCTTGTGGCCATCCACATCGATGGTGGTGAAGTCATTGCCAGCCGACAGGGTCTCCGATTCCTTGAAGCGAATGCCGCCCTTGACATCGATGTCGAACAGATGCATCTTGCGGTGCTTGGCCACCAGATCGCCGGTGGGCGACCACACGGTGCACGTATTGTAGATGGCATCGTTCTCGCCCAGTTCAGGAATCGTTCCTCCCACGATGTACACCTGGTGTTTCTTGGCCAGACTCGAGAGCTGCTGCGAGGTGTAGCCATCGGGGATGGTCTCCGAGTACTCCCGGAAGTACTTGGTGCCGTAGGGAGCATTGAAGCACTCGGGGAGAGTGATCAAACGCGGCTGGTGCTCCTTGACCGCAGCCTCAATTTTGCAAGCTGCATTTTGGACATTGGCCACCTTGTCCTTGGAACCCTTCAGTTGCAGCAGCACCAGACGCATGACTGTGGGAAATTAAGTACCGTTTTAGCAGTCGACTTTAGTTGGAGAACTACTTACTGTTGCTTGCCCTGCTCATATTGCTACAATTAAATATTATCTGTTTGCGGTTTGATAACAACTTGCACCGCAAAACAAAACAACAGGTGATGCAGGGGCGTAAAAAAGGGGTTGTAGTGCTAAGTCACCCCCATTCGACAAATCTTAGTTCCGCCTCTGGCTTTCAGCTGATCTGGCAAGGCTGTCAGTCGAAAATGCTCTTAATTTATTTTAAGACCCCTTCACAGGCATATTTAAGGCAAAATCTTATCTAGTTTATTTTGTACTCTATAGGACGATCAAACACAGCCCTTGTCAGTTGTCTCCCTTCCCACTCTCGGCCAGACTGCGCTTATACTGATCTTCCGTGACCATAACGCCGTCCATGTCCACAAACCGCGTGTGCATGCCGGCTGCAATAAATCTCTTGGCCGCACGAACATCCAAACGTGGGGCAGCCAGGGCAGCGTTTATCTCCTTATCCCGGGCCAGCATTTCCTTGGCACGTCCCAGATCGTGGACTACAGCGTGCTTGGAGGTATCCACACCCTGCAGCTTCAGGTTTATCCAAAAAAGAGTGCTGTTTAAATAGGTCAGATAGGTGTCCAGCTTAATCTGATCGTCCAGGGATAAGGAGCGACCATTCTGTAAGGCAAGCGCCTTTTCCAAGTCGGCTTCCAGAACGGCAATTGTGGATTCGAAGTTTTTCAAAACGTTTTGCAGATTGCTGTCTTCTTGGAGAGCCTCATCCAGCTGATGTGTGTTGTTGCCTTGGGGTTTAAACAATTACAAAATATATATAAATATTTATATTTTTTAAAGTTACCTTGAGTCATCTTGCGCTAAAATATAATATAATAAAATTAGTTAAATATATATTTTTTTGTGTTTATTAGTGCTGGCAAAACGAAAGAGTACTATCGTACTATCGATGTAGCCAGTGCTACCAGACTTTTCATGCACGACGAGCGACCAAAACATCGATGTTTTCATCGATATAGTGCCAGTGCTGAAAAGTACAGAAAGTAGAGGTGGACATAGATTATGAATTTGCAGCTCTATTCCCAAAGATATAATTAAATGTCTTTATTTTCCTATAAATATATTCAATTGAATCGTTTAGCACTGTGCCAAAAATTTATGATAAAATTAGTGTAAATTTTACAATAAATAGAACACCATGAAAAGGTTTAAAACTAATTAAAATATTAAGCCTTGCACTGGGTCGTGCAAAAATTGTCCATCTCTAACTGAATCACAGGAAGCGCAGCCAAGTTCAAGTCGCTCAGCGCCAGGGCTGCCAACTTTCTTTCTAGTTTCGATCTGTTGAGGTACGCACGTGTTCGTTTTGTGAATTTAATGAAAATTGCCGCATTTTGCCACAAAACGGTTGAAATAAACCACAAAATGCTTACCCCCATACCCGCGAACTTGCGCAACACTCAACTAACAATGATTTACTTCGATTTTTCATATATATCACCGACGGATTGCGATTGTTACACCAAGCAGCAACAACAACAATATGGTCCAACGTCTGACGCTCCGTAGGCGCCTGTCCTACAACACCCGCTCCAACAAGAGGCGCATGTAACTAATAACCCACATCCAACCGAGTCTGCAGATTGTAATATTGTGTCTCTTGATTTCCAGTGTGCGTACTCCCGGCGGCCGTCTGGTGTACCAGTACGTGAAGAAGAACAAGACCGTGCCCCGTTGCGGCCAGTGCAAGGAGAAGCTTAAGGGCATCACCCCCACCCGCCCCAGCGAGCGCCCCCGTCTTTCCAAGCGCCACAAGACCGTGTCGCGCACCTATGGCGGAGTCCTCTGCCACGGCTGCCTGCGCGAGCGTATTGTCCGCGCCTTCCTCATCGAGGAGCAGAAGATCGTCAAGGCCCTGAAGAGCCAGCGCGAGGCCCTCGTCAAGCCGGTGAAGGCGCCCAAGGCTAAGCCCGATCCCAAGAAGAAGCCCGCCACCAAGACCAGCAAGGCAGGAGCCGGCAAGGTCACCAAGGCTGGTGCAGGCGGCAAGGGACCCGCTGGCAAGAAGCCCGGCCAGAAGCCCGCTGCCGGTGGCAAGCCCAGGAAGTGAACGCGCGACGATTTTAGTTGACTGCTAAATAACTTTTAAAATAAATGGTTTTCCTAACTGGACTTGGTATTCGATTTTGTAATTATTTTGTGGGGAGCATTATTGTTGAGGGGAGGGGGTTGGGTCTGCATCTTATTGGGAGTCATTTTTGCAATTTCCTGTTGGATTTTTTGCCACAAGGTGGCAGCTCTATAGTTGGTAGGTTTTGTTTAAAAAGCCGCATTTAAATGGGATGGTTTTATAAATATAAGATAATTAAATGGAGATGTAAATTTTGTAGATTTTGTTGTTGTATTTTAGCACTAAATTTATTTAATTATTTTTTAATTGTGTTTATTTCAACTAAGTGGCAACGCCGCTAAAACAGCTGTTTGACAGCGTTTCTTTACATTTCGAAAAAATCACGTAAGTCGCCGTTTGTTTTGATTTGCTCTGAACTAAATATTCCCTTTTGTGCAGGATGTCGGGTACCAAGGTGCTGCGCTCCCTGCTGCATGAACTGCGACAGGCTTCGCCGAATGGCTGCATCAAGGACAACCTGGCCGCGCGCTACATTCTGGCGCAGTACAAGAAGTTCGAGACCACGGACCAGCAGCTCTGCAAGGCCCGCAACGAGGCAATCTTTCTCGGACAGACGTACCTCACCTACCTGAGCAGCCAGCGAAACTACACGGAGCTGTACAAGGAGTTCCATGGGAGGGGAGAGCGGTCCGTAAGAGACACCGCCGATTTGGTGGGCTTCAAGCTGCCCACGGATCCCAAGTGATCTGGAGTTGTGTAGGTTCTAGCGTAGCGTGCGATTAAAGCGGTTAAAGTTGCAAAGATCCGTGCTTTTATTGGGCCTACTGAATCATCTGCCTGAGCATGGTTATGACGCGGTAAGTCACGCTCATCACCTAAGAGGTCCAAGGGGATTTTATAGCCTTGTTTAGAAAAACTGAAGCAGTTACAACTTGCCTGCTTGAAGGTGTCCAGCGATATGGGCAGGTATCCCATGGCACTCAGCTCAACGGGCTGCTGGGCCCGAATGATGATAATCAGCAGCCACTTCTTGTAGGATATCGAGGCGTTGTGAAAGTCGTGGCTGTAAACGGCATGGGCAATGTCTGAACTCTGGAGAGGATCAAAATTAGGAGGTTTTGAACAACATTCTCAGGTTAACTTACCAAATCAAACACTTCCTGGCCATAGTAACAAACCAGAAACACCTGCAAAGTTGAGGTGGCAATGAAAATCACATAGGTAACTCCCTCCAGAGTGAGACCCTGTATCAGAGTGTAAACCGATACTGTGCAGAGAACTGCGGCGGTGGTCAGCAGGCTTAGGAGCAGGGAACCCCCAAAAATGCCATTGAGGTCGTTTTGTAGTCTGAAAATACATTATTCTCTAATCTCAATTAAATTAAAAACTACTTTTACTTTGCTCACTTGACCAGGTACACTTGCTTCTCCACTATTTGCGCCACAAATTGTCGGTCTTGGTCCTCACGTTCCACACTAGGATTATGGTCCTCCAGCGATCGTATAATGCCCCTAAAGTGCATATTTATTTGCACTTGGAAATAAATCAGCCAGAGATCTGCGGCTACGTTGGATATAACCATTTGTGTGCTGTGCAGCCACTCCATGGCATAGATGCACACGTAGATCCACACAGACTGCTTCTCGGGATCGAATATGAAGTAGGGATAGCAGTGCATGTAGGTGAAGCCACTGTTCGTACAATACGATATAATCGATTGTATAATAGGTCCAATGACCACCATTATCGAAGACCCAATGTAAAAGAGGACTAGGTAGACGAACATCTTGGACCAGTAGTGCTCATTCACCCTATGGTGGATCTTGTCCAGCGTGGTCCTAGGATACAGGTCAGCCAGCTTGGTATTCAGACTCTGAATGGCACTGCGCTGCATGGCGGTGGCGTACTTGGTGTCCGAATTAATGACATAGGTAACCAGAGTTCCATAGCGCATAATCAGCGAGGTATTGTTTATGGTTTTGCCCTCCACCATCCGGAAAATCATGAATCCCACACAAATACCATGGCAGCCGAGGCACAGAATGCGATATAGACGCATCAGTAATCTATGGGGTCGAGTCTTCGGGGAGCCCAGCATGTCATAGCCCATGATTTTGAACACCGCAGTGGGCAGCCTGGCAAAGTCCTCGTAGTTGTAGTGCACTGGTTCCATCACAAAAACGTTTTGAGGTTTCCTAAGCCAACTAGAGAGGTATTTATAGATGTTAGATCCTGCAAGGATGGTTTGCGGTTTCGATTGAGCACACCTGCTGCCTTGAACGAATGGGGTTACGTGCCTGTGGACAATTAGGCAGGGTGCTAAGATCTATTAATAATTAATTTTCAGTGTCTCGAATTATTATAATATAATGAAAAGGCTTTTTAGTTATTTCATTAGGCTAAATATATCAATTTTAATTGTAATTGGATGACCTTTAAGGAAGACATTACCTGGGACAAGAATAACTTTAGATTTAATGAGGTATTTTACTGAACCTCTTTTAATTTGTGAAAGTTTAAAGTTTGCTTCTGTTATTTTTTAAGCCTTTAACTGCATGGCAAAGAGCAGACAATAAAGAAAACATGTGAGTAAAAATTAACATTAATTAAGATCAATTGAAAGAAGCGCAGAATCAAAGTTGCAATAACCAAGGCCAATCGGGTTATATACTGTTTATGGTTTTGAGTTTTGATATTCTTGAAGAAAGGTGACATAGGTTAACTATATCTATATTATGAGAAAAATATTTAAAAAAGGATATATATGTGGTATTCGTAGAGTATACTTTTCCCTGTGTTTGCGGCCATTAAATGTTGTGTATGTTAGGGAATGTCTTGTGGTTTAACACCTTTAATACCTTAAGGTTTAAAGATTAATTAGGTACTGGTAATATTATAATTATAATAATCTATTTTTTAAAAAGATATTAGATTATAAGGTTTACGAGTACATTTCTGTGATATTAACTGGATTTTACATTATTTATAAAATTTTTAATATTTTGTAAAGTTGTCTGTCCCCTTTGAAAAACCTTGTAATTTTCCATCTCATATTTTCTTATATTCCTTTTCCTTTCAATAAGTTTCTTAAATTGAAATTACGTGTATTATTTACTGCCTTGTTTCTGTGCCCATTCCCTGTGCCTTCCATTAAAATATCTACGCATAATAATGCTGTTTGTGAGGGAGAGGCGATGGCCACCACTTGGTCACTGCTTGCACTTAATAATTTCCATAAATGTGCACCTCCTCACTGCGTTTTCTTGGGCGTTTCTACCGTTTCTTTGTTGTTGTGGCTGGTGCCGTTGCACTTGTCTTTGTTGTTGACATTCATGAAATTCTTTGGGCACAGCAACAAATTGGCATTGGGTGAGGGGAGACGAGACATCCCCACCACCTATAGGTTTCGTCCGACATCTGACTGGAATGTTAAGCAGCCGAAAGGAGGTATCTTGGAATCAGTGGCGTAGCAGGTGGAAAAGTGGTACCTAGGTGTTAGTATCAAACACCTGTAAGTTGGAAGATAACTTGGATTGCACAAAGTATAGCATATTTCTATTATACATGATCTTTAACCTTTTAAAAAACACAATTCTCTCAACTTTAAGTACCTCGTACTTGGAAATACATTGTAGATGTCTCCCCAATGCTTTTGTTTTGATTTTCCTACTCAGTTCCACGGCATCAAACTCTCGTTTATTTCTGTCATATTATTGCACAATTTTCCAGACGGTCCATCTATTGTTTGTCAGTTGCCATTACCGAAGCATTCTGGCTCAGCGCGCTATATAGTATATATACATATAGGTTCCCGACCCATGTTGAACTTCTCTCATCAATTTTACTGTCGTCTTGCCCTGCACATGTATGTAATTTATTCATTAGCTTCAATTGGCAGCCAACTGTTGCCTCCCGGTTCGGTTTTGTTCTACGAGCTGGCTATATCTGAAACCGATGCCCTATATCCGCTCCGAGAATTGCACTTGCAAAAGCATCTCAAACATTAATGGGACATTTAAAGAGATTTATATATGCACTATGCTCGGCCGCTATGCGTCACGATCCCCACTTGTCTGCTTAAATTAGAAATTAGAAAATATTCAGGCCGCCTGTGTCCCAATTTTTCTGGGATGAGTCGGATCTGTGTGATGTCCGCAAATAAATGAAAATCCTGTCAAGTCATCGGGACACCGGAAAGTGCCCCGGTGTTGGTATCGCCGTCTCACTAAATACTTTATGAGGCCGAGGCGCCTTTGTAAATCTCTTTTTTCCCTCGTCTGGCTCCAACTAAAATAAACACAGCAGACCGGGACCCGGATCCGGACCGGGTCCTGGGTGCATAGACAACGGCAAACACCCTAAAACCCAGAAGAAAACACACACACACACGAAATGAAAAACAACAACAGCAGCAGCAGCAGCAGCAGGAGAGATGAATGGCTGGCGGAACAAAGAGCACGCAGTGCAAGAGACGGATGTGGGCAACAGGCTGGCCCAGAGACGTTGTCTGGCCAACAGTCGGAGATGGAAGCCAGGAGGAGGAGGGAGTACACCATTTGCCCGGCGATCAAATCCAATGGTCAGGGATTTTGTCCTCCAACACGGCAGCATTAATCGGCATAAAGTACAATTTCTCACACCCTTTCCAAGGTAGCAATGCGATTTCAATATCCATTATTCAGCCAGGGTATGGGGTTCTGCAGTACGAAGTGGAATGACTACACACAACAAAAATATGTATACATTTTGGAAGGATATTTAATGGAAAAATTAAGCATAGCCCGATTTATTTGTAAATGGTTTTCCCTTTTTAGGATATAAATAAAAAATTATAAATTTTTATGCAAGATAAAGTTCCTCAATATTAATTTAACATGAACTTAGTTCTTTAATGTTAACCCCTTTGATATGTATAAAATTATATTACTGTCTGGTAATTCCAAGTGTTTAGCTGTTATTTGTATATGATTTAATGATTTTATATTGAAATTTTACGTTTTTTTTCTATTTTTATTTAATTCGTTTATCAGAAATATTTAACCCTCAAAGATATATTAGTTAAATAATATGTTATATTAAAACATTAATATTATTATTCCATATTATTAAAATAAACTTTGCATCCTTGGCGTTTCCCAAGGAGTTATAGCGTTCAAGTCGTGATATTTTCCAGAAAATAAAAATAAAAAATAAAGTATTTGTTGTTATTTTATTTTTATGGATTTTAATATTTAACATTTTTTTCTCCGTGCACTAAAGTGACCCGTCTGACAATGCAGGACGTTTTTTTTCAAACAGTGTTTGCATTATGCGGCGAACAGAACCCGGACCAGGACCCATCGCAGACCACACAAGGGCAAACAAAGACCAGGAGCTAGAGTCATGGTAAGGTTATTGCGCTTTTCACTTTCCCATTTATTAATGAATTTATTGGTCCGACTGCATTTGATGCGCAAATGCATTTGCACATTTATCGTGAAGCTGACAGGATTCGTTTCAAAAGGGGGCAAAATTAAATGGAAATAGCAATTGGTATGACTTCGTGGGGGCGGCAATTCTGCGAGGACGAGTCAAGGGTAGATCTACGCATAGCATTTATCATAGCTTTTGTTTTGGTTACATTTCAGCTGCTTCCGTTGCCAGGACGACCACCGAGTGGGTGGATGGCCTCGGACTATGTGCCTTCCCTTGGATCCTGGCAGCTGTCAACCGAAAAGTGCTGAACCTGCGTAATTAATAGTGCGGAAATTTGGTAATTCTCCGATTACAGCTGTCGGGCCAAAGGAGACAAAGTTAGGGAAGAGATAAGGGAGTTAGAAATCAGGGAAATGAAACTCATACTTTTTTTGATTTTTAATTGGGAAATATTTTAGGAAGTCACTAAATTAAATTTAACTGCAAGAGGTCTAAATTTTAGAATACTTATTTTTAAATATATGTTGAAGACCACTTCAAGGATTTGTTTTTAATAGAAATTTTCTAAGCTGAATAAATTAATTATTGTACCCTAAAAATTTATTTTATTTTATTTTATTTTATTTTATGATTAAAAATGTCTTTAAGGTCATATAATACTTTATATTCATTATTTTACTTATGACAGGCAAGGTTATTAATTGTTTGAAGGTTTCTTTTAATTAATTTTGACAGGAAGATTAAATTTAAAGGCTCCTGAAATTTTCTTCACAGACCAACTACGTTTAAAAACGAATTAAAATTGTATATCTTAAAAGTTTCTCATAAAAAAGTACTAATTAATAAATTGATAAAATATATAATTAAATTGTTAATAAATGACCTTTAGTAATAGTCTTGAAATAAAGCAAATTTCCTTCGAAAACTGACCATAAAGGACACCATTGTCATGGAGGGTTGCGACAAAAAAAGGCAAAAGTCAACAAACAAGCCTAATCCCTAGGAAACCCCCTAATAAACAAGGCCTGAGAGAGACTATTCTTTTGTTCAAATGTTTGCTGGGTAAGCAAACAACCGGTTCTCCTTCCTGCACGGTCTCAGTTTCTCTCTCCAGTTCTCTGGTTCTCTGTTTTTCTCCCAACAACTCGCGTTGCTCATTCGCCGAGTTAGCCGCTCAGCGTTCAACGGTTGCCGGCGCTCAGTTCCCGCTGAGCATTCAAAGCAGACGGTTCGGTTCGGTCTCGGTTACGGTTACAGTGCACTGCGTTTGGGCCTGGTTTAAAAGTCTAAACTCGATACGAATTCGATTCGATTCGATTTGATCTGATTCTGTGCGCCGTTTTGCCTGCCCCGCGTGGCCATGTGAAGTGTTCGGGCCAACGAAATTTAAATTTATCCCTGATAAAGCCTTTGAAACGAAAGATAACGATCTATATATGTTTATATATATATAGTATAATGATTGTGCCAAGAACTGTGCTCTGATTAGGCAAGAAAATTGCAAGTGACCACCGGAGTGTCGTAGGTAAATGTGGTTCAAGATCCCCCGCCCCCACTCCCACATCCCCCTGGTTAAGATTTATTTGCCTCTAGCGGATCATCGCTGAAATAGTTATTTACATTTTTAATTTATATAACGGTGGCGGCTGTGGTGCCGTAGTGCCTGTGGTTCTGGTTTTTGGTTCTGGGGATGCTCATGCTCCCCCAGCTGCCTAACCCGTTTACTGGAGTTGGCCAAGAAACTACAGCAGCACGCACATACAGACAGTGCATCAAGTTGCTGTTCTGGCGCATCCGTGTATCTGTAAGATACACGTACTTGCCGCACACACCTTCTGCCTGCCTGCCTGCTCGCCTGCCTGCTGAGTTTCCTTACCGTCTCTTTCTCGGGGCAATGTTTATTTTTGTTTGCTCGCCCAGCAAGCGGGAAAAACAAGTTTTTTTCTTTGAAACCAAAACAACAAGACAACAAAACAACAAGGAGTTAGCCACAACTGCGCCACAGCTCTTGGCATGGCTTTTGCCTTGGAAAATACTCGGTACTCGCGGTGGAGCTGTGTGGTGAAAAGTTCAAGTGAAGACAACTGTTGCATTCAAAATACCAAAAGATAAATATATACATTTATGCATCCGAGAGCGTCAACGGAAGATGCGTTAATTAGCGGATGAGAAAAGAGTATATATATGCCCAATAGTGACTCGAATCAAGTCGTTAATCAAAAGCCGGGACCATGCGATAATTAGTAAATGTCGCGACAAAACATTATAAATAAACTTACAAAAAAATGTTGAAAAAAATAAAGAAAACCCCATAACAAGATAATGTCAATTCATGTGAAAGTTTATTTTTTGGCTGCAAAATTAAACGAAGCCTGTGTGTGTCACATAAATAATTAACTTCAGTGAGGCGTCAAAGAGTAAAACCAAAAAAAAATATATATACATATGTACATATATACATTGGCATGCAACAAGTGTTTGCCATATGTCCGCTCATTTCGGTTTTCCCTCGTGTGCGTGTGTGTTTTTTCTTGTGTGCAATTCACTCAAGTGCAGTCTCAGTCCCATTCCCAGTTACAGTTCCCACTTCCCCTTCCCAGTCCCCGTCCCCGTCCCCATGTTGTTTGCAAAACTTCCCTCCGATAACACCGAGTTCTCTGAATCATTCCGTATATCTCGCAGAGTGCAAAAATACAAGGAGCATCGATCGAGATCAGACCACCACCACAGACCCGCCATCATCAGGATGGGCTTCTCATCGGCCCTGCAAAGCCGGGCCGCCCACGAGGCGCTGATTGTGCGCCAGGATGCTGAGCTTCGGCTGATGGAGCACATGAAGAGATCCATACAAATGAAGGCCAAGTGCGACAAGGAGTACGCCATAGGTCTGACAGCTGTGGCCCAGCAGGTCCTAAAGATCGATCGGGCTGACGAAATGCAAGGTAAGACAAGCGCCATTTCCTTTTGAGACCCCGATAAGATTAGACATTCAATGCTATTTGGTTAATGATAGGAGCAGAAGTGCACTGGCCTTGGGATAATATCTATAGGGGTGAGACTTGGGTGTCATTCAGGTTTTTATACAGGTTTTCTTAATAGAATTTTAGCTGTATTCCTTTAGAAATTTTAAACATATGTTCAAACAAATAAATTTGTCTTAACATATGGCTTTAATAATTTGAAAAAATTGCTTTGAACTTGCCTGACCTCTTGGGCATTACTCATTTAATTCACTGGGTGGTCCAAGGTCCGAGCGGTTATAGCATCCATTAGTCAGGGTAAATGTGCGGCAGTTATAATGGTTGTAACTGTGATAAGCCGGGGGATGATAGTGCTAATACCCTCTGGTGGCGTCAATGGGATCGGATAACAAAGCCTGGCGCAGCATTCCCGTTCGGAAATCTTATACTCTTGCCAAGACTGCAGGCAGCCAGGTCTTTCTGATGTGAATTTTGGCAGCCTTTGGTGATGGAGGCGGAAACTGACCAGGCAATCGCGTGACTTGATCGCATTTCCAAGTGAATAATACGCGTAGGGCACTATTTCAAACGATTCGAGATAATCGCCAGACAAGCAAATCGTTTTCAACTACCGTGCTCTGTGTGGCATCATCATCATCGTCCGCTTGCTGGACAGGACTCTTCGTTCCGCCTCGAGTCGGGGTAATTGCCATTGCACTGGCAGATAAAAGCTCGAATCGAATAAGAACTTCCCCGGCTTTATAGTTGTTTTTTTGTATCTAAAATGAGCCCTAGTCTTTACCTTCTGGCCCTCCAATTAAAGCTAATAATAGTTTCCAAATGGAGAACCAATATCCTCAAATCGTTTGGCTTTCCTTTAACTATATCTTTTTTTTCCGTGTTGTTCTGGGCGGCGTGTGCATCTCGCAGATACACGTACCCACGGCTACTTGCCAGCTGAGCTCATCAAAGTGTCGACAAAGTGCAGCTGTCTCGGATTCCGGTGCTGGGAGCTGCTCCCCATTCTTCCTAGGCGAATGCGAATGCGAATGTGCTTGCGAAATTGCTATAATTTCCAGTCAGTGTCAGTTTTTGGCTTGGGAAATGTTTTCCTCGCTGTTTACATGGTCCAAACAAATGTATCCGCTGGATGCGAGTAAAACGCACACCACACACACACACACACAGGCAGGGCGGCTAACAAAAGCGAAGCCAAGTGATTTAGTTTGGGCCATTTGATAGTCATATAGCCACTGCAGCCGCCTCTCACCTTGACCCTGAACTTGAACAGAGTTTCTAAGGTGCGCTGCTCTTTTGGCCAAAAACAGACGTGGGTATTATACTCGAATTTCCGACTTTACTCAGCACAAAGAGCATATATACATTTGAAAATTTTGGGAATATGCTTTGCGTCATATTAGCGTAACTCTGGCTTAAGACCAATGATTCATTGAACTGGCTTTCGCCTGCACTTTTCCCCAACTGTTGAGCGGAGATAATCGTCAAAGTGAGTCACAAGTCTGGGCTAATTGTGGATTAGCTACGGGGTTTTTGCGGTAATTAGGTCTAAACCTAATAAAGATATTCATTAGGTGTTTATTTTATATAAACAAATGGGGATGTAACATTAAAATAATCTTTTAAGATTAAAAAACAGAATCATTTAGGAGAAGATAACCAGAAGCCTAGAAGGTTGTAAGGCGAAAAATTCTCTTGGGGTTTTTGGTTATCTCTAGAGATTTAAAGCCATTTATTTAATTTTTAAGTAAAGAAAATATTTTATACAGTTTAATTTGAGGTTTTTTTCAATATTTAAGACAAAAAAAAAAACAA
>JAEIIJ010002732.1:0-13878 GCA_018904815.1 Drosophila ogumai
ATCGAATATGTTTAAAATTAATACATATATGTATGTATGTACAAGATAGAAGTTCTTTGTCTTGCGAAGATTTTATATCATAAATTTAAAATGCCCTTTTTATTTTTAAGTTAATTAATTTTATTACTCAATGTCTTAATTATGGATATAAGCAACCAAAAATGAATAATATAAATATTTCTTAGACGTTGATTATTTATTTTTGTGTTTAGTTTTATATTCTAGACCTTTAAAATAATTTTCTTTCCTATTTAAGAAATGTAGAAATCGTATACCTTAGTTTTTCTTTCTTTTATAAATTTTTTGCACTCTTAAGTAAACCTTAAATAGATCCCGACTTGCTACCATTTCTTTCTAAAGTCAAACTCAAACTGATCCGCGTTGAGCCAACTCATCCAACCAAAACCGATTCCAGACCAATCCCAAACTACGCACCTCAAAGGCAAAAAATAAATAGCTTTATCTGCTCCACTCTCTTGTCTTGGACTCTCGAAGAAGCGGGTATATTAGCTTTGAAAGGCACTCCATTATGGCCCAATGAAGCAACCAAATAACAATGTCTCTGAATTGAAAGTGAAAGAATTATTACTTTAAGATGGATGTGTTTATTCTCTTTTAAAAGTTCCAATATACTTGTTTTGTTGTCGGCGAAAAGAATGAAGAAACAGGTAGTAAGTCGAGTGGTTATGATAACTTACTTGGCTTCTATAACAGTTATGACCATAAATATTTAACATCAGCAAATTCCCCGCAATGACTTTGATCATTTTTATGCAAATCGCGGCTTGCAAGGGTATTTTTAACTTCCACAATCATTGATTCCCTGTTTTTTTTTTTGTATTGTTTTATGCGATTTGTATATTTTTTTGTTTGTTGTTAATTCCTCTTCCCTTAGCATTTCGTTTTAATTATATAAACGCACGCAAAAGACATAAACACTCGAGGGGCCGCGACCATTAAGCCCGATGTCGGTGTGGATTATAATTAATGTGTGTGGTGAGTAATGGTTGCCTTTAGATGCGGGTCGGCGGCTGCGAGGGCGGCTTCTCGGCGGACTCTCGATCCAATACCATCCAAAATAATGCGATCCCAAGATGCTCTCGAACCGTTAGCGGCGGGCGGCAAGAGCTTGGATTATCCGCGAACTTCGCACTGGCACATCATTAATTACTCTCGACTCGCGGCGACTTCCGAAATGGACAGGGCTAAAAATAAAGACGGCCAAATAAATAGAGTCTACGACATATTCCTTGATCGCGCCATTCTTAGCCATAGAAATTGGCACTGGTCAACAAAGTTTAGGATAGTGGGATACTGAGATACTGAGATACTAAGATATAAAGATACAAAGTTACAAAGATACAAAAATACAAAGATATTTTTTAGTGACTTTATGCAGAGTTTCACTAAGAAATTATAATACCCAGCAGGACTTTAATATTTATTAGTTATTCAGAGTTGTTATCAGCTTGGAATTACCTATTTATTTAATTTATTATAATTTATATAATTAATATTAGTAACTTAATTTATTTTCATTATTATAATAATTTATTATGTATTATATTCTTACCATTATTATTATAATTAATTATTCCAATACTTCTTTCTCTCTTGCAGCTCAGTGTAAGCCCAAACTATGTGCGATGATGACGACCAGCGGACCAAGCAAGACTCTAGCCTCCCCATTCCTATGCGTTCTAATATTTTTTGCTTTGGCTTTATTTTATTTTATTTTTTTGCTTCAATTCTTTTTTATTTTTTTGCTTTGTGTGTGCGTCTTGGGGTATTGGAAGATTGGAGAATTGGAAGATTGGCAGATTGGAAGACTGAAAGATTTGTACTCACCTGCAAAGCCATTGTCCGGAGTCTCCTATAAAAGTGTCGGCCAGCATCTACCGAGGCATCAGTTCCCAAGAACCCCCAAACGCAGGAACAGCAGCTAGAAACGCTTAAGAGAAGAAGAATCTATCGAAATGGTGAGTGCTTTCAGGTTTAAGATTTATTCTAATTGAGTCAAGGTGTTCGCTAATGATTAATGCATCTGTGAAAGCTGGCTACCTTAATTTATCTATTTTTTATGCATTTTAAATTCCATTTTAATTAATTTTTAAATACTGTTACTTGCAGCGCTCCTTTGCCGTTCTAACTCTGGCCTTGGCCTCTGTGGCGGTGTCTCTGGCCACTCCGCTGAGTAACTCCTACCTGCCGCCCAAGGTGGGTGCCACGAGTGGCTATAATGCGGCAGCTTCTAGCTCCTCCGGCTCGTATGCAGCAGCTCCGGCGACTGCTTCCTATGCCAGGAAGAGTCACTCGGTGGTGGCTTCGGCTCCTTCCAGGCAGTATCTGGCGCCAGCTGCCTCTTCTGTGGGCTCCTCGTACTCCTCTGGAGGATCTCATGGTTCCTCCTACTCCTCTGGAGGATCTCATGGCTCCTACTCGGCACCATCTTCATCCCATGGCTCCTACTCGTCGCCATCTTCTGCTCATGGCTCCTACTCCTCTGGTAGCAGCTACGCCGCAGCTCCCGCAGCTTCTCATACCAGCTACTCGGCACCTGTGGCCGCTCCTTCCAGGAAATATCTGGCTCCAGCTGCCGTTTCCCATAGCAGTTACTCTGCTCCTGCCGTTGCCCACAAAAGCTATGCTGCCCCCGCTGTAGCCCATGGCTCGTATTCCTCGTCGAGTGGCGGAGCTTCCCATGGATCGTATTCCAGCTCTGGTGCTTCTCATGGCTCTTATGCTGCCCCAGCTGCCGCTGCCTCCCATACCAGCTACTCGGCACCTGTGGCCGCTCCTTCCAGGCAGTATCTGGCCCCGGCTGCCTCTCATACTAGTTACAGTGCCGTTGGAGGATCATCGTATGCCGCCCCAGCTGCTTCTCATGGCTCCTACTCGGCGCCAGCTGCTTCTCATGGTTCTTACTCGGCGCCAGCTGCTTCCCATGGCTCGTACTCCGCTGCTACTACCTCTCATGGCTCCTACGCAGCCCCAGCTGTGGCCTCCAGGAAGAGCTATGCCGCTCCAGCCGTGTCTCATGTCAGCTATTCCGGCTCCAACCATGGCTCTGGCTATGCTGCCAGTCAGGGTTCCAGCCATGGTTATGGATCTGCATCCGGTCATGGTTCTCTCCAAGGATCCGGCCTGCGAGGTGGTCATGGATCTGGCTATGGATCCGGACACAAGTCCGGTGGATATGCCTCCAACGGTGGCTACGAGTACCGCCTGAAGCATTAAAAAGGATCTCTTCTCTTATGAAAACAAAAACAAGCTAACGAAAACAAACAATTTCACGACACTTTGTAAAATATATATTTTTTTTTATCAAACGAAATAAAGTTAAGAATGTGAATCAAGGTTTAAAGCTGAAAAAATACTTTGTAAGCTTTAAAAAAAAAAACAAGAAATATAAATTGAAAAAAGCTGGCAACGCTGCAAACCTTAGCAACAGGTGGCAGCGCTGCCTCAGTTATTCGTAGCCTGCTTTTAGGCATTTATATTCTTTACATTCATTCCCTTCCCAAATAAAATCCACAATGAAATTTGTTATTAATTAGTAAAGCATTAAAAACATTTATATTTTAGTATCCAAAAATTGCACAAAAAAATTCCTTAGGCAAAACAAAAAAAAAAGATATAAACTCATATTTTTATAATTATGTAGAGATGTCTGCTGGCTCCATTGTTGCTGGAAGGTGTCTTCCCCCTCTTAATAGACATAACCGCCATTGCTGCCGTACTTGGTGTCCAGGCCGGAGTAGCCCGAGTATCCAGAGTAGCCGGAGTAGCCCGTATTCGCCGGCAAGTAAGTGCTCGAGGGTGCGGCATAGGATGTGTACTGTGGCACCGCATAGCTACGGTAGCTGGACGAGATCACCGGCGATGCATAGCTGCCGCCAAGGCCGCCCGAATAGTAACCGGCGGCTCCACTGGAGTACGACGGATACGAGGAGTATCCGGAGGAGTAGCCGCCATAGCCGCCGCTCACGGGAGGCAGGTAGGTGCGCGACAAGTGGGACACGTCGCCGGCGCAGAAGGCCAGAGAGGCGGCGAAGATGGCGAGAACGGTGAGTGAGTTCTATGAAATTTTCATATTATTATCAAAATTATATTAAAAATATTCTTTACTAATTTTTACTATTAATATTTATTAATTTTTATGATAATTATTATTTATTAATTTTTAATACCTTTTGTTTTGGTATTAATATATTTTCTTCATTTGTTTACATTAATTATTTTTTTTAAATATTTAAAACAGGTATTTCATAAATCAATTTGAATATTTTGTGTAAACTGTACACTGTTTTGGCGTTGCCACACGACGTAAAAAGGACCTCTTTAAATATTTTGGTGGCAGGAGAACAAAAAAACACACACTTCAAAATAATATTCCAGGTATTTATCACCTAGTTTATTCCACTCACCATGTTTAGAGTATTTCTAACAAGTTCTGTTTTGTGCCTAGACAGGAATTATGATTCTGCTCTTGGCTGATATATGCACCGAGTGGACGCCGACGATCAACTGTTGCGGATTAAGCCGCCGGCTCTAGTTTTTATACGCTTCTTAGAGCACCCGAGAGCTACTTTACAACTACAGCCGAGTTAACGCCTTGGCGGGACATGTCGCCGGACAGGGCCCATTACTCAACGGGACGGGGCAGCCGCCAGCCAGACAGCGCGGAGTAGAAGACTCCCCAAGCCGGGCTTGTTCGTAGAGTCGTTCGATATCCCACGACTCATCCGGCAGAGGAGCCCCCGAAATTGTATGACCATGGAAAAACCACGTTCGCCGATATATTGTGTATATATGACATGTGCACTTGGAGAAAATGTGGAAGACTTGGATGAGAATAATATCAGCAATGCTCAGCATGGTAAGTTTACGATTTTTTGAGATTTTATAAGGAACTAGAGATGTGTAGGTTAATTAGTTAGTTAAAGCAGTGTTTTAGTTTTGCAAAAGTTATATTTCTTTATCTAGTTTCAATCGAAAATTTGTTATGCATAAAGCGGCTTAAAAATTCTAATATTTTCCCAACATTTTATATGATTATTTTTTGTGAAAATTAAAGCTTTAACATATTTTTGTATATACAAACAATTTTTTAATATATTAGGAAACTTGTTACATCTCTTTTAAAAGCAAAAAAAAGTAAAAAAGGGGCTCCAGTTAAATTCAAACTCACAACTTAAGTCAGCTATAATTCTTTTTTAACCGCTATAATTATACTAACTGGGTTTCTAGTTCCTTTCTCCCAGTGCATTCCCAGGTGTTTGAGTTCGGTTTTCGCGTTAGTTTTGCCTTATTTTTACGATTGCGGCACGCCCCCTACGGCGTGTGAAGTCGCACTCGCCCTCGGACTCGGACTCGCGCTCCTTCCCCTAATTAACCAATTTGTGAGTGCTCTCTTCTGGTTTCTAAGCAATTCGGCGGCGGGTTTTTGTCTCTGGCCGGACTCCCAGAGACTTTTTTATGACATTTCGCGGTCGACGGCTACAGCGTTTTGGTCTTGTTTATATGTCGTCGCTCATAAATCTCGCGGCACAACCGTTATTAATTGTTGCAATGGCTCACTCAAACTGGCGGCTTAGATGTTTGCGCTTCAGCTTTCAGCTTTCAGTTTCTGTTTCTGTTTCACACTGCACTGTTCGGTTTGAAATTGGAATTTCTAAGGCGCTGACATCATGATGGTCCCCCAATTAATCACTCTGTATTTGGTGCAGTCCTTTTGCGATATTCCGGGGGGGAGATTTGATGTTCAATGTTTAGATTTCGATTTTTGGAATACTTTTTCTTTTAAGTTTAAGTAAGATTGGTGTACACTGGCAGAAATTGGTATTAAAAGACCTTGGAAAAAAATATAAAGGTTGGTTAATGCCGCAAATATGGATCTTTTTATTTTTGGCAAAATAAAAATTATTTTTAGGATTTTATTACGAATATTGGCTTTGTTATGAATGTTATTTTATTCATTTTTGGCTTTGTTATGAATTTTTAAATATATAGAGATTTTTAATATTTTGACTTTAACTTTTCAAAAAATTATTATATAAAATTAAAGATAAATAACAAAATTAATGAAAGGGTATAAAATGAAACCATTTAACAAGATCAAACTTTCAAATTGCAAACGAACCCTGTCCAGCGTTGCCACCTGGCTGGAGAGAGCGCACGCTCGCCAGTGTGACCCCAAAGTTAGCCTGAAAAAAAAGCTACTCAAGAGATCTAAGATCTAAAAGCTGCAGCTGGACCTCTAGATCTACGAAAACAACTGTAAACTGATTTAAAATTAATAAACTGGTGTAGAAAGCAGACGTTTGCTGGGTGCCGTAACAACAAAATTGCTCGGAAAGCCATGCAGTCGCCTTGCCCGAAGATCAGGATTGTGGCTGGAGACCGGCGGCCGCAGAAGTCGACGCCTCAGACCAAAAAGCGCAAGCCGGTGCTGCTGTCCGAAGTGCCGACCTGGATCCCCGAGTCGCGTAACTTCTCCGACTTCGTAATCAAGGACATGATGCAGAATCTATACTCGGACACCGACCACCTGACGGGTCTCGATCGCGAGTCACTGGTTCGCCTGGAGACCCTCTGGGCGAAGAAGTTCGATGCGGACGCGCTTCGCCCGGAGCCAAATCCTCGCCCGTTGACGCCATCGCCGCCCAAGAAGCGACGCAAGCGGACACCCACAGAGCCAAAGCCACGCCCAGAGGATAATTGGAATTATGTGGACATTAAGACGCTGGCGGACAACGAGGTGGTGCCGCACCGATTGGGTATACCGCGCCTGCGTTCGCACTGGAAACTAACCAACTTTGTTGTATACATGCCGGCGTATGTCTTCAAGCGGCAGCTACTGGACAAGTACATCACCTGGGAGCTGCTGGACAAGCTCATGGCGATGGATAATGAGAGTGGAACGGCCTTTCTGCAAGGAATTGTGGATGACGTGGTTAAGGAGAATCCTCTGACTGGGACAAGCAAGAAGGAAGCTGCATAAAACCATCTTTAAATAAATACAAAGTGTATACTTTGATTTAAAAACCTAATTTGTTTTTTATTTTCAAATCAAAATAAAAGTTTCAAAAAGTGTTATACAAATCAGCTGTTTAAGTTATGAGCCCCACCTAAACGCGTTAGGCATTTCCCTTATCAAACGCCTTTGGTCACACTGAAACATAACGGCGCTTATCCTGATCTCGCCACGTTGCTCGGCCAATTCGTTTTCAGCTTTCCAAGCTGCAAGTTGCATTAATTTTTGTCCTGTCTTACATAAATCCTACTTTATATGTTAATTGTTGTCTAATTAATAAACATTTTGTGTTGTTTGTGCTTGGCGGAGCATCCGCTTCAGTCCATCCAGTGTGCGTCTCAGCCGGTTTAAACGCCAAAAAGGCGACAATGATGATCGCCGGCCGGCAGGAATTCAACCTAACCTCCCAGACACGCGCTTCCCTTGAGCGAAGAGGCAAATTATCACAAAATGGATGCCAATCTGGGCTGCTGCGGTGGCATGTGGCAGCACTGTTGCTCCTCCTTTGCTGTTCGTTTTGCGCCGCCACGTCGGGATCAGAGGACACGCGGTGCGATGCAGGACAATTCCAGTGCGGAGACGGCGGCTGCATCTTACAGGCGAAGATGTGCGACGGACGCGGAGACTGCAAGGATGGCTCAGATGAATTACACTGCGGTAACATATGCTCACTTTCATGGGCAAAGAAAAGTCCTAATTTTAAATTCGTATTTTCCAGACTACCGACTGTGCCGACCGCCACATTGGTTCCCGTGTGCCCAGCCACACGGTGCCTGCCTGGCAGCTGAACTAATGTGCAACGGCATCGATAACTGTCCCGGCGGCGAGGATGAGCGCAACTGCCCGGGCCTCTCGGGCTTTCGTTTCGGCGACTTTGTCCAGAAGCCCAGAAACTGCACTGATCAGGAGTTCATGTGCCTGGGTGATCGCTCCTGCATTCCCATTGACTTCATGTGCAATGGCAGAGCCGACTGTTTGGATCGTTCGGACGAGTTGGCTGGCTGCAAGCAGGCGGAGGCCACCTGCTCCTCCAGCGAGAGTCATCTGTGCGCAAATGGACGCTGCTTGAGACGAAAGCAATGGGTATGCGATGGCGTTGATGATTGCGGGGATGGCAGCGATGAAAAAGGATGCGGTGAGTCGGGATTTCTCGTTATGTACAGGGTAAACTTTTTATATAACTTAACTTGATGAATTTAAGCTTAATAAAGATCAATTATGAAGCTTAAAATAAAGAAAACAATTGGTTTATTTATTGTTTAATTTAATTTGTTTGATTTAAGCTCCATAAAAACCAATAAGAAACTCTTGAGACCTCCTATATAATCCTCAAATATAAAATATTCCTTGCCTATTTTTAGTCACCCTTTTCAGGGATTGAAAAAGCTTTTTCACTAAGAAAACCTTTTCCTTCCTCTTCCAGTGAACCTCTGCCAGCCTGAGATGGGTAAATTCCTGTGCCAAAACCACGAAAACTGCCTCCTGCTAAGCGAAGTCTGCGATGGCCACCAGGACTGTACCGATGGCAGCGATGAATCCGAAAGCTGCCACTCCAAACAGGACTGCAAAACCAAGAAATGTGCCCCCGGTGCCACCTGCCACATGATGCCCACCGGCGGAGCCGAGTGCCACTGCCCAGCCGGTTTTAGGCTGGCCAAATTCGCAGACAAGTGCGAGGACATTGACGAGTGCCAGGAGCGTAAGGATCTGTGCAGCCAGGGATGCGAGAACACCTCTGGAGGCTACCGATGCACCTGCGATGCGGGTTATCACCTGCTGGCCCATGACAACCGCACCTGTCGCGCCTCCAAAAAGGGACACGGCTCCGCCGATGATCAGCCTCTACTCCTGTACACCACACAGATGACGGTGATGGGGATGCACCTGCAGGAGGACAACATACGCAATCATGTCTACCAGGTGGCCGGAAATCTAAGCAAGGTCATAGGCGTGGCCTACGATGGCAGTCACATTTACTGGACAAACATCCAGAACGAAGCGGAGAGCATTGTCAAGGCCAAGAACGATGGCTCGCACTCGGAGATTCTGCTAACCTCCGGTCTAGATGCGCCCGAGGACCTGGCCGTGGATTGGCTCACCCAAAACATTTACTTTTCGGACAACATAATGCGCCACATAGCCGTGTGCTCCAACGATGGCATGAACTGTGCCGTGCTGGTCACCCAGGACGTCCACCAGCCCCGATCCCTGGCCCTCTGGCCGCAGCGTGGCCTCATGTTCTGGACGGATTGGGGAGCCAAGCCCATGATAGGACGCGCCTCCATGGATGGCAGTCGATCGCGATCGATTGTGAGCGATAATATCCACTGGCCGAATGGCATAGCCTTGGATATGCACCAGCAGAGGATCTACTGGGTGGACGCCAAGCTGGGCAGTGTGCAGACCGTCCGTCCCGATGGCAGCGACCGGCGCACAGTGCTGGATGGGATGCTCAAGCATCCCTATGGCTTGGCTATATTTGAGGATCAGCTTTACTGGTCGGACTGGGCCACCAAGAGTATCCATGCGTGTCACAAGTTCTCCGGGAAGGATCATCGTGTCCTGGCCCGGGATCGCACCATTTATGCTGTCCACATTTATCATCCAGCCAAGCAGCCGGAGGAAACCAATCATGGCTGCCGCACAGCCAGATGCTCGCATTTGTGTCTGCTTGCTGAGCCCGAGTCTGGTGGTCATAGCTGCGCCTGTCCCGATGGCATGCGGCTGGCTCCCGATCAGCAGCGGTGCATGTTGACGGAGAAACGCCAGCGGCTGTTTGTGGGTCTACGCCAGGTGCTGCTGGAGATTGAGCACACGACCTTTGGACGCCATGTGGTGAGCAAGTCGCACACGTTGCCCTGCTCCATCGACGAGATGGTCTACAACAGGATCAATGGCAGCCTGATTATAGCGGATAATGACCAGAGATTGATTTTGGAATACCAACCGGATGCCAGGGAGACCACCATCCTGGTTCGGGCCAATCTGGGCAATGTCAGCGCCTTGGCCTTTGACCATCTCAGCAGGAATCTCTACTGGGCCGATGCCGAGCGGGGCGTGGTGGAGTTGCTCTCCCTGCAGACCCAGCACCGAGCTTTGATACGCTTCTTCCCGGGCCAGGAGTGGCCCATAGGACTCGGGATAATGCCCCATGAGGGCTATCTGTATGTGGTCCTCAAGGCCAGGCGGCACACTCACATAGATCGAATCCCTCTGAGCGGCAAGGGTGACCAGGTGCATGTCTTTGAGGATGACCTAGGGGATGATGACATCAAGCTGGCGGCGGATCAGGAAACGCACAATATATTCTGGTCGGACAGCGACCTGGGCAGGATTAGCTACTCGGATTACAGGCAGCCGCAGGCTCAGACCTTCCGCGGCAAGCTGCGGCGACCCTATAGCCTGGCGCTGGTCCAGCAGGATCTGTTTTGGAGCGAACTGGGTTCCTCGGCTATTTACTGGACGCACAAGAGCAATATGGGTCCCAGGAAGAGGATTGAAATCGAGGCCAAAGGCGATCCCGATGCCATTATGCCCTTTGTGCCTATGGCACCGCCAAGAAGGATTCCTCTGGCTGGCAGCTCGCCTGGAAGCCGGGAGTCTCATCCCTGCCAGCAGCAGAATGGCGGCTGCTCGCACATCTGCGTGGGCGAGGGTCCCATCCATGTGATATGCCTCTGCCCGGCGGGTTTTGTGTATCGAGATGCCGGCAATCGCACCTGCATGGAGGCCTTGGACTGTGAGTTTCGCTGCGGCAGTGGTGAGTGCCTGACCATGGCCCATCGCTGCAATGGCCACCGGGATTGTGTGGACAACTCGGATGAGTTGAGCTGCGACCAGGAGCACAGCAGACGGCCCAAGGTGATGTGCTCGCCGAGGCAATTTGCCTGCCACAGCAGGGATCAATGTGTGGACATGGAGCGGCGCTGTGACAGCATCAAGGATTGCCAGGATCACAGCGATGAGGAGCATTGCGAGAAGTACGGTAAGGGTACGAGCCTCCTCAAGCCAAGGCCTTAAATTAATCTCTATCTCAAATCTTCTTCCCCAGACAAATCCAAGATGTGCCATGCCCACCAGCATGCCTGCGACAATGGCAAATGCGTGGACTCCAGCCTGCTGTGCGATGGGACCAACGATTGCGGCGACAATTCGGACGAGTTGGAGTGCAAGAAACCCGCCTCTTGTGATGCCGGTATGTTCCAGTGCAGCAGTGGCTCCTGCATAGCGGGCAGCTGGGAATGCGATGGCCGTATAGACTGCAGCGATGCCTCCGACGAGCACGACAAGTGCGGCCAGCGCAGCTGCCCCCCGGACATGCATCGCTGCCTCCTGGGCCAGTGTCTGGATCGTGGCCTGGTCTGCGATGGACACAATGACTGCGGCGATAGGTCCGATGAGCTGCACTGCAATCCAGAGTCCACCAAAGTGAATATAACCTGTGCCCAGGACGAATTCAAGTGCCAGAGCCCTGGGAAAAAGTGCATTCCCGCAGCAGGTAGATGCAATGGCACCGCCGAGTGTGCCCGCGGCGAAGATGAAGCAGACTGTGGGGAGATGTGCAGCATTTCGGAGTTCCAGTGCCGCTCCGGAAGGCAGTGCATCCGCCAGGAGTTCCGCTGCGATGGCGAAAGGGACTGCCTCGATGGCAGCGATGAACTTAGCTGCGAAGCGGACAAGAACCACAACCAAACCCAGTCGGCAAGGCGGGCCTGTCGTCCGCATCTCTTTGACTGCCAAGATGGGGAATGCGTGGACATGTCGCGGGTGTGCAACAATTTCCCAGACTGCACCAATGGCCAGGATGAGGGGCCACTATGTGCCACAGCCTGCCGGCCCTCCGATGGTCGCCAGTTGTGCCAGCACAAGTGCCGGGCCACGCCCGCCGGTGCCGTGTGCTCCTGCCGCGATGGCTACCGCTTGGACACGGACAAATCCAGCTGCGTGGATGTGGATGAGTGCCATCAGGAGCAGCAGCAGCCATGCGCCCAGCTCTGCGAGAATACCCTAGGCGGCTATCAATGTCAATGCCATGCGGACTTTATGCTCCGCCAGGACAGGGTCAGCTGCAAGAGCCTCCAGTCGGGCGCAGCCATACTCTTTGGCAGCTTCAACCAGGTGAGGAACCTAAGCGAACATCCCGTAATGCTCACCCTGGCCTGGTCGGCCAACGATTCAAGGATAACAGGCTTCGATGTGGATGTCCACCGTCAAATGGGTTACTTTTCCGCCGAGGAGGAGGATGTCATCTACCAAATCGATCTCCAGAAGAAGCTGGTAACCCGGGCCTTGACCCTGCCCAGACCCACCAAGCTTTCGGTAGACTGGGCCACCGGCAATGTGTACGTGGTGTCCGCCCAGCAGGAGATCCAAGCCTGCAGCTTTGAGGCTCGCATGTGCGGCCGGATTGTACTGGCCAAGAATCACATGCGCCTCAAGCATCTGGCTGTGGACGGTTATCATGGAAGGATCTTCTACATAGCCATACGCACGGAGGGCTTTGGTCACTCCACCTCGGAGCTGCACATGGCCCGGCTGGACGGCAGTCGCCGGGAGATGATCTTGCAGCGCAGCGACAGCTACCTGACTGCTTTGACCACAGATCCCCACCAGCAGCAGCTGTACTTTGTGGATTTGCACCGACGAACGCTGGAGAGGATTGCCTATAGATTTAAGTCGTCCTCGTTGGGAACCCAAAGGCGTTCGGAAATAATTCTACAAAAATCCAATGCCCTCATCCAGCCTTCCGGGTTAAGTGTCTTCGAGAACAATGCTTACATCATCAACCTGGGGGCCAAGGAGGCGCAGCAGTGCGCCTTGTATGGCTCAAGGATCTGCCGGAACATTAATCTCAACGTGATGAATGCCGAGGACATTGTGGTGGCTGCCGCATCCCGACAGCCCCAGCCGGAGTCTCATCCCTGCCTGCATGCCCATTGCCAGGGACTGTGCCTGCAGGCGGACTTTGGATACGAATGCATGTGCGGTCATCGTCAGGTGGCCGAGGGTGAACTGTGTCCCCATGGAACCGGCAATGAGGTGGCCATTGGATCAGCCAACAGCCTGGAGCTGGAGCAGCAGCAGCAATCAGGCAGCCACTGGCTTATGTTTCTGTTTGTTTTCACTGCTGGTTTGCTGGGCACAGGATTGGGATACATGTACTACAACTACCGGAAGAGGGGTCACAAGGATCTCAATATAAACCTGCATTTCCAGAATCCACTGGCGACGCTCGGTGGCGGTGGCGGAGGCGGCGGCGGCGGCGGCGACGGTGCCTCGTCCACCAAAGCCTTTCTGGAGCAGGAACAACGGGAGGAGTCCAGCGACAGGGCCAACGCCTCATCGATGCAGTTTGGTGTGCCGACTGCTCTCCAGCGATTGCTACGCACCCGCCAGGCGTCCCATGACCCGATGGCTACCGAGTTGCTGCTCGAAAGCCCCCGAGTAAGATTTGATTTGAGCACTAAAAGCAGTTTTTAAAGCTTTTTCTTCACAGGCAAGCAGCAACCTACACTCGGTGGACGACGGACGACAGGTGCCGCACATCCTGGTGGCAGAGCTGGACGATGATTCCGCAGGCGGACAGTTCGGACGTAACGGCAGCGATGATGCGCATGCACGACTTGTGTCGTAAATAATTATTATCTCATCAATCAGTGTATTTATTTAGCCAATTGTATTTATTATCCAAGCTCCTTTGAGTGTCCTCCATGTAAACCGAAAGCCTTAAATAATACAGAGAGAAATTATGAGAAGCCTACCGAGTAGGCCTTTACCGCCTTTTGTCAGCCACGAGGCTGTGTATCCCCCTTCCAGCTCAGTCTAAAATCGTTCGTCATGGA
>JAEIIJ010002743.1:0-10854 GCA_018904815.1 Drosophila ogumai
CTTATTAAGCCACAGCAGATAAAGCAAACAAAGTTGCGCACAAAATTTATTTTTTTCTCGTTTTTTTTTTTTTTTGTTTATAAATTAAATACACACACAAATCAGTGGAGTTAAAAGCAAACTTTATCCGTGCGGCATTTACAGCTGCAAAAACAATAATTAGCAAAAGGAAAATAGTTAAAACAAATGAGAGCCAGCAGGCGAAGGGATTAAGTTTATAAGCAGCTTTTAAAGAGAGACATTAAATAAAGTAAAAGAAAATCAGAAAATTACATATAATAAAAAAAAAAACAAGAAAAGAAGAAAAAATAAATAAATTGGAACTTTCCCTCAAAAGAAGTTCTATAATTAATTTAGAAAATATAAAAAGAAACTGGAAATAAGTCACAAAAAATTGCATTAATTAGGGCACAATATATATATAGACAATAAAAACAAAACTAAACTAAACACGTAGCAGCCAAGACAAATATAAATCACAAAATAAAGGGGGATCCCCACACACGCCCCTTGCTCACACGAAGCTATCAATTCTGTAAAGTCACAAGAACAGACGCCGAGATTAATTGACTTGGATAAATTCCGCTGGGCTAATACGTCTTTGGGAATTAACCCACGATAGATGAGTGGAGGCATACACACACAAACACACACGAACCTACACACAGCTTAGGGTAAATTAAGTTGAGTATAAGTAGAAGGCATTTGTTTCACTTGAATTTCCTTAAAGCCAAATTAATTTCAGTTAGCCGGCTTTATACTTATATAATGATTTAATTTGGCTTCGATTTTGCTTTATTTTTTGCATTTTTATTTTTTTTTACATTTATTTAACCGGCACGAATGGGTTAAGCTGACCGTGACTGCATGACTGTGGGTCATTTCTCATGACAGCAAAGAGTGTGGCCTGCTGCTGGGTTAATGATGCAGAAGAATATTGCCCTTGACGCGGCACAACTTTTGCAGGAAAACGCAATGAGGGTGGGCAAGAGGGAGGTAAGGGCCAGCTAGATGGATGGGTTCTGGTTTTTGGCAAAAGTTGGGCAAGTGTAGGGTATAGGGAGGTTTGCCTAAATACTCGCCATGATGCTGCATTTATGGACACACACGCTATATAATTGTCAGTCCTGACTATTCAACATAAAACAACAAATCGCAGCATACTTTTTGGCGCAACAACAAAGAGGAAATCCCCTTCAAAAACGACACAGTTGGAGGCCAAAGAGCGAAAATGGAGAAAATGTTTAGCAAAAAAACAGAAATATTTTAACATTTTCTTTTGTGTTTTGAAAACACAATTTAAAAACATCTAAAAAGTAAGCAATGCTACAAGGAAAGTGATCTTTATTAGACCATATTTATTTTATTTCTTTATGAAATTTTAAAAATATTATATACATGTGATAAAGTTGTGAAATCTTTAGCAAGATTAATTAAATAATTAATTTAATTTAACTATATGAAATAAATTATATATATTATTTATATTGACTGATATTTTAAATCTTTTTCTAAAGCATCTTAAAAAAAATTAATAAAAACGAAAAGAACATTTTTATTTCATTAAAAAAATATATTTATTTATTTATTGAATACAAACTAGGCAACTATTGTATTGAACGCCACTGTGGCATAATATACACATGTGTGTATATACAACACACACGCATTCGGCATTCGGGGTAGCGATGTGTGTGTGTGTGCGTATGTGCTTGGTAAAAACAAACAATAGTAAAACTGATTAAGTCGGGGGAAAACCACATCAAGCTAAACGATGATGAAGAAAAGACCAAAAGATTACGAACGTTGAACGCCGAGCACAAAAGAGAGCGAGTACAGAGAGAGTGGGAAGGAGAAACAAATGGTAAAAAAAGGGGGGGGAAACGGGGGAAATCTGAACGAGAGTGAGGCTTAGGTTTTGGAAGAGGGAAAAATGTTAACTTGATGCGGGCCAAGGATACACAAACACACATGGTCACTGGAGATGAAAACGAGGTCCAAGGAATAAAAGAATACAAAGCACACACACATATACATATATATATATACATATATATAGTCCGAAAGTATATCGAATAATTGAAAGGATATATAGGAGTCTATATATATATATATATATGTATGTATATCTATAAAGAGAAAGAGAGAGAGAGAGAAAGAAAGAGTAAGGGAGACTGGGAGACAATTTGTAAGATATGATAGTAATGCTCTACAGCTTTTCTGCCTCTACTCCCTCCCCCCCTATACCCTACTAAGGCTTTACTTTTCGTTTTTTTTTTTTTTTTTCATTTTTCCTCCTTTTTGTGTTACGCCACCAACAATGACAGCAAAATTAGTCATTGTCCTCGACTCCCAGCTTCCAGCTTCCAGCTTCCTAGCTCCCAGCTCCTGTCATTTGCATATATGTGAGGGCCTTCCTAGTCCTGACAATTATGTTCAATTTACTTTGCATAACACTCGAAAGCAGAGGTTTAAAAGATGCCTTGCTTCTCACTCTCCTCTCCTACGACTAGAGGGACAAGGACCTGGCCAAAGCCAACTAGTTAGCATATTTGTTGTTTCCCCAGTTCATCCCCAAAACCAGGGAATTCTCACAGGAAAATAGAAGACAAAAATAGAAACCAAAACAAAGAGACAACAAAAAAAAATAAAAATAAAAAATAGGGTGAAAAAAGGTAACTCAACAATCAACAAACACAAGTAAAAAGTTTCGAGTACCACATAAAGGCAGAAATTTTAGACACGCGTAGAAACACCACACGCATAAATCTCAGTCCAAAGCCAAAATTTTCACATCCACATTTTCCACATCTCGAGGATATAAAATATGCAGTGGGAATCTCTGTGTGTTATAATAGTTAGTTTGTGACCTTACTAGTACTCTTTGGACACCACACCGTCACGTGTGCGAGTGTGTTGTTGAGTGGTTTTTGAGCTGCAAAAAGTTAGTTGGGAATTATTAGCCGGAGCCAAAGAGAGAGCGGTAGCTAATGTGTGATAGAGCGAGGGGGAGAGAGATCAAAATAGGTTGGTGGTTGTGAAATGTGGTGAAAGATCAACAGTGGTGGTGGCTTCTCAGAAAAATAAAGAAATTAAATACAAGTGCAAGGTGATATAAAAGAAAATGTATTTGAACAGAGGTTTTTTCTTTAAAATTCCTTTTTAATTATCAAGATTAAAGGGCTATGGTGAATGCTGTGTGCAATGCTGGCTGCCTCTTGTTGGTGAACTGTTGGTGAAGTCATTACCATTGGCTTAAGAGCTATGAATCCATAATTTATAAAAAGAAAGTGACTGCAAGTGGACTTTTATGTTACGTTGGATGATTTAAAGTTGCATTTGTGTGATTTTTAAAGTGAATTTTATTTGATTTAAAGTGACTTAAGGTAGATTTTAAGTGACTATTGAGTGGCTTTGGTGGATTTTAGCTGAATATGAGTGGCTTAAAAAAATTTAAGTAAAGACTTAAAGTGACTTTGAGTGATACTAAGGTGACTTAAGGTGACTTTAAGTGGACTGTCAGTGACTCGTAGGTGACTTTAAAGTGACTTCTGGTGACTTATAGTCGACTTTGGCTGACTTTAAGGTGACTTTAAGGAATGGGTAAAGAAAACAGGTGACAGGCAGAGGTGAAAGCACAGAACTAAAAATCAAAACCGAAGTTGAAAATGTTGTAATGTCAAAAATGCTGTGCAAATTCTTTTGGGCAATGTATACGAGTATTTTTAATTTAGTTTCTATATTTCTTCTTCTTTTTTTGTGTCGGTTTTTGCTTCTTGTAGGTTCAATTTAATTTTTTTTTAGTTGTTCTTGATAGTTTTTCTCTTTTTTTTGTTAAGTTTGTTACAGGTTGTTGGCTTATGGTTTTGGTAGTTTTAGACTTTTTTGCTAACCTTGTGTGGGGTGTTTCGCATTGGGCAATAATTTTGTGATTTTGGTTGCATTTGATTCGATTTCGATTGCTTTTTTTCTGAAGTGAATTTGAAAACTGATTTGTTTATGGTTTTTGTTTTTTTGTTTTGTTTCTTTGATTGATTTTGGCCTCGATTCAGTTGGACTTTTGATTGGCTTTGATTTTTCGATTTAGACGATTTTTGATTTCGATTCGTTTTTGTTTTGTTTAGTCTTTTGTATAAATTTTCCGATTCGATTGAAGTGCAATGGTGAGGGCTGGTCTTTGTACAGGTATGATGATCTGATATTGAATTGAGAATGGCGACTGATCTCTGATAGCGGTGATCTGATCTGATTTAGAACTTCTCGGATATGCTATAGATGCGCTTAACGCTCACGCACTTGCGTCGCAGACGTTCGCACTCGATTTCCCTGAAGTCGGCGTGCGAATTGTGACCCGATATCCCGTTGTAATCCTGTCCAGCAATATCGTCGATGGCTATGTGATGGATACGCGGCAATTGCCGGGCAGCAGCACAAATATCCGGCTCACTGGTGGCTCCACCCACGTAAGAGGAATGCTGCTCTTCCACCAGATTTCGCTCTTCCACGTCGTTCTCCTCCTCGTCGTCGTCGTCGTTGTTGTCGTTTTCGTCGTCGTCGTCCTGCTCTTGGCTATCAACTAGATCTTCTAGGGTATCTGCCAAATATTGAATATGCTCTTCTTCGCACTGCGGACACTGATCCTCCTCGGGGTCGTCCTCCTCGGGGAACTGCGAGTTTTGACTATGATTACTATTACTCTGACTGATGATCGCTCGCTTCAGTTCTATGAAGAGCGGTGACGATGATTGAAGCTGCTGCTGCTGCAGATTTTGATGATGATGATTAGCCGCCGTTGTGGTCACTCCCGCTGCTAGCTGACCTTGGCCTGGATCAAAAAGACTCGGTGGTATTTCGCCAGCGGGCAAGGGTTGACTGGTTATCACCGCCGCTGTGCCCAGGACACTGTGTCCGGCCCCGGCTCCTGCCTCGGGATGGATGCGATTATCCGAATTCGTGGACGAGAACTTGGAGAGTAGCGAACGTGAGCTGACCTTGTTCTTTAGTTGCTGCTGCTGCAGGTAATAATAGTCACGGGGCAGCGATGAGGTGGCATGCAGCGGATCCTCTGGATCGTAGTAGCCCAGGGCGGCGGGACGGAATAGGCCAGGAGTGCTAAGGGAGTGCAAGGCTTGCTGATTCGACTGGGATTGCGATTGCGATTGGGTTTGGGATTGTGATTCCTGATCATACGAATCACTAATCACACTCGCCGTGGAGGCTGTGGGCGTGGTTGTGCTGCCCAGGGTCGATTGGGAGCCACCGGCAGACGAAGCAGCGGCTGCAGCTGCGGCTGCGGCGGCGGCAAACTGAGCGCCCAAAAGTGGGGTCAGGCCGGCAAGGAACTGTTCCTGCTGCTGCTGCTGACGCTGTTCGTCCAACTCGCGGCGATAGGCTTCGATTTGGTCACTTGGCGATGGTGTGTTACTGTGAATGCAGCCCTGAAAGAAATCCAATGCCTCGTACAGGATGAAACACAGGCCCAAGACGAGGAATGTCTCCATCATAAGCAGCTGCTAGCCATTTGAAATTGGTGCCGAGCGAAACGGTAACGGTAACGGTAACGAGGAACGTAAACGGAAACGAAAACGAAACGGAGGCAATGGAACGAAACGAAACGAAACGCGCGTGATAACCGCAACGAAACGGAACGTAAACGAAACGATTTCAATTCTTTTCTTTTCTTTTCGTTTTCTTTTACATAAATTTCAATTTCGTCTCTTGGTTTTGGCTTTATTTTCAACACTTTGGCACTTCATTTTCCTTCATTTGAGTTTACTCTTTTGTGTGGCTTTTCTTCGAGGTTTTTCTATTAGGTTTGTAATTTTGTTTGTTTTTGTTTTTGTTTTTAGGTTTTCCTTTTTGGTTTTCCGGTTTATCCTTGGCTGGAATTGAAATTGAAATTGAAGCGTTTTTCTCTTTGTTATTCAATGCAAATTAATTTCAAATTTGTTTGTCGTTTTATCTTTATCTTCGTCTTTTACACTTTTTGCCTTTTGTGTGCGCACTTTTCATTTGCATAAATTAAGTGTGAACGCTACATATATATTCTCGCTGGAAGCTTGTGCGTAACGGAACGGAACGGAATGAAACGGAACACATACAAGTTGACACATACACATACCAGTCATTGTTTTTTTTTTTATGTATATATACAAATTTTTATATAGATATAGAATTATTTACATTAGAGATCTGGCGAGCAGAGCAAAGCAGAGAGATTAGTACACAAAAGTTCGAGCTTTCTTTTGTTTAATGTTTATTGTGCTGTGTGTGTGTGAGTGTGTTTGGAGAAAGTTTGCAATGGCTTTTTTTGGAAAAAGTTTCCTAGAAAAAGAAATATAAAACCCAGACTCTAGGGAGTGACTATAAGCAAGCTCGTAAAGCTTGACGGAATTTTAAAAACAACTGATAAGGAGAGTAAAGGATCCCCTTTATATTCATTTTAAATTTTAAAGATTTACGAAATTTTAAAATATTATCTGTTGCATTAAAATTCCCAAAACAAAAAAAGTATGTTTAAATTTTAATATTACTTTTATCCAAGAATTTTTCACGTAAATAAAGCCTTTTCCGTTTTTTTTTTATGCATCCATAATAGCTCTTAAAAATATTTTATAAATTATGAACTTGGGAAAATGCTTCTGCATATTCAAATATCAAAAGGTTAACAAACCCAAATCATTTGCCTTGTGCCTAGTGCATATCCTGCATATCCTGAATTATTGAGGATTACCCAGCTCTCAATTGAATCGATAAGTTACCCATAAGAGCCTATTCAAACTGTCTGTCTGCCGGCAACTGTGTATATGGGCTTCATAAATGTGAATTATTTCGCAGAGCACATAAACAGAGTACAGAGAGAGGGCTAGAGAGACACAACTTGACTCATGCCTTATTCATGGCAAAATTGGAGTTCGAAGTTCGGAGTAAGGATGAAATATGCTTGTTTATGCATTGAACATTCCAATCCACTCCACTCTCTCCTGCTGTTTGCATTTGAGACTGTGTTGCACTTTTTATGGTAAAAAAAAAAAAAAATACAAAACAAAAGCCCAATGAGTCCTTTTATTTGTCATTATTTTAACGATTACTGATCTAGCTTTATTTCTTTTTTAATTTTTGATTCGAATTTTTGATGCCATCGTAGTAGCCTTGCCTTTTGTGTCTCCAGCAAAAACACCAGTTCAGCTACCCGATGAACATATTTCATACAAAAACAGTACCTCTAGGCATTCACATCATTCCACAACATATATAAATAGTAAATATATTAACCAACGCGACGATATCAACGCGACGACATTATCGCGATTTCAACAGATATGGCAACAGATATTAATCAAAACCGTCTAAACCACATGCGTACCGTGAATTACGACCAGGAGCAGGGCCTACAGCAAATTCTACAGCCCTCAGCTGTAGGTCAGTTGCCACCAGTTGAAGGTGACGACCAGCCACAGCAAGTTGTGCCACGTAAGACGATCTACACCCGAGCAGAGCTGCTATGCCGGGGCCAAACCACAAGTGAGTGTGTCCTTATTTCCTTACTTTTGTAAATTTACCAGCGAAACAAGTGAAATTCATCCTTAAATTAAGAAGGGAACTAAACAGTCGGAAAATAAAAGCCCTAAGTTCTTAAAAAAAAAAGACAAAAATTAACCCTGCAAAATTCCATTTATGATTTTTGTATATCTTAAATTCATTTAAACCTTTTCTTAATTTTATAAACATGTTTTAAGAATTAAAACTTATATTTTCTTAAATAAAAAAAAACATTCTTAATGAGTAAGGAAAGTCATCTTCATATACCTTTCTTTTCTCAGCCGAAAACACTGTACATCTTGTTGCTGCACCACAGACCCCACTATCACCTAGCCACGAATATGCCACATCAATGCCGAAAATGCCGTCAAGGAAACGCACTTATATGGATCTGTTGGCCCAACTACCTCAGACAGGTAGCAAGATGCCAAACTGGAACCTCACCCGAATGGGAACGGTAATAGATATCAAACAACAGTTCAAGATGTCCCCGAATTGCCTTCAGCAGCGTCAGGAGCAGCAACAACCCGTTAATAAGGAACCGAGCAGAAAGCTCACCCGTATGCAAACAGTAATGGACCTTAAGAAGGAGGAGCCTTGTGAGAACAAGAAGGAGGATCCGTGTGAGAAAAAGAAGGAGCCGTATGAGTACAAGATGGAGGAGCTGTGTGAGAGCAAGAAGGAGGAGCCGTGTGAGAACAAGGAGGAGCCGTGTGAGAAAAAGAAGAAACCGTATGAGTACAAGATGGAGGAGCTGTGCAAGAGCAAGAAGGAGGAGAACAAGGAGGAGCCGAGTGAGATCAAGAAGGAGCCCTGTGAGATCAAGAAGACACCAAATGATCAAAAAGATACCAATCTGAAACCGTATTCCGGTCTTGGCATTACCCGACCTAAAGTCAGTAGAATACCTGTATTGAGCAGGTCCCGTTACCGGGAAGGTGACCTCGAGAAGAAAGGTGACGACAAGTCGACGAAGCAAAACCCTATCCGTATGCGTACAGAAATTCCAGACCTTCGCACCATACGACACAAAGACAGTAAAATACCTGTATTGGACAAGTCCTGGATGCGGAAATGTATACTTAAGGAGCGTGAGGAGCAGCGTGAACTAGATAATAAGAATCGTTTCTATGCTGGGATCACAGGTACCAGCAGCTTAAGCAAAATCAAAAGCAGCAAGCCAGTGGGAGGGCTGCAGAAAAAATGGATTTGAGAAAGGAGATGGCCTTGCCCTACATCCGTTTCACCAGAAGGAGCACTGTAAACGAACATGAAGAGCTACAGGAACAGGCTTTGGTCAAAACGGAGAAGGCAACCAACCATATGGACGAAGGCAAATCCGATTAATAGTGGTTTTATTAAATATTTTGGTTAACCCGTTATAGAGATGCTTTTTTTTAATTTGAAGGGGAAAGGATTATTTTTGATATTGTTCTAAGCAAAACTATTTTGTCGATACATTAAAAAGTTTTTTTTCTCTCAATTTACGTTCCTACCCCACATCCCCCTTTTTCTCTTCATATTTGCAATTGAAAAATTTCAAAACAATTCCCATATTTTTGATAAGCTGACAGCCATGAATATTGAATTGACCCTTTTAACTGCAATGCAAACAACTTTATTGTTTCCACAGCAAAAACAAATAAAACAAGATACAAAAAATCAATATTTTCCCTTTGTTTTGCTAAAAGTTTCAATTGAACAGAGATTTAACATGCCTTCGGTGAATATTTACCATCATTTAACTGACATCAAAGTCATCATAATCATAAAAATCATCGAGCAGGAGAAAAAAAAAAGGAGTAAGAGTAATAATCATAAAAGCATTTTCGTGTGATTCCAACCCCCTTAACCTTTAGTTGGTTTTTCAGTGCAGAGCAATGACGCGGAAAAGGGCCAAAAACTGGAGTCAGGGTCGAGTTGTGTGTATTTTTTTTTTTTGGGTATTTGGGGTATTTTTGGTTTCTTTTTCAATCCCATCTGGATATCCGTGGCCAATCCCCAAGTTCCTGGTTTTTCTGGCCATCTCCCATCAAAATGCACAACGTGTCGTTATTTATGCCCAACCCCTATCGCCATTCGGAAATCCCCTTTCTAACCACTTCGGCTTAACCCTTGGCATGACAAAGCGGCATGCTTGGGGATCCCAAATGGACCCCGGAAAAGCGAAAGAGGACAAAACACAGGAGAATGCATAAGCCGCGAAACGAATTGAGGCGGCCACTGGAGTACAAAAAAAAAAAGGAGTTTATTTGAGGGGGGAAAAAACAAAACAACTGGAAAAAGAAAATCCTAAATGGGCTTATATTAGCGGGTTTAAATCCTTATTTTGTGAGCGGGTTTATTTTTTAAAAAATGACTTAAAAAATAGGGCCTTGGAATAAGTTATATGTATATATATTTTCAGTTACAAAAATCCTAAGCGTTTTCCTGGAAAATTTTCCATTATTTTTATATAGATATACAATTTTAAACTGTATTTCAACCTCTTCAAATAACAAATCAATTATAAAATATACAATTTCTTAAATAATTTACTTCAACATTTAAGCTTGATTTTTCCTTCCCCAAAACCTCTCAGTCAAGTAAGCAAGCGCATCCTCTAAACTTTTCCCGTACACTCCAGTTGACAAATTAAAAGCTCATCATTTATCATTAAATCAAGGCTAATAAATACACACACAGGCCAATAAATAAGGCAAAGCTTATGCAGCACTCAAACTGAAATTAATTCGAAATTTGTTGCCTCCGCTTGAGACTCAATTTGCTGCTGCTGGAAAAGTTCTCTCTTTTTGGACCGATTTGTTTTGATTTCTGATCTGTCGTGGCAGAGCCAGAGGCTGAGGCACACACTAATTAAATTTTTAACGGTGCGTGTGGAAAACGAGTGAGTGCAGGGGGGGGCGTTGGAAAACTTTTCCGGCTGCCACTGCCACTGCTGCTTCTGCTTCTGAAAACTTCAAACAAATTCCAAGTAATTGCACATTGAAATTGACAGGGAGCGGGGCAGAGAAACAGAGTGAGAGAAAGAGAGACAGGGTAGGGGACAGAGACAGCTAGAGAGAGAGAGAGAGAAAAAGAGTAAGACAGGGCAACAACTGCAGTCTGTGTGGGCCAAGTTAAGGGCACATTGTTATGCCCACGTTCAACTTTACATGGCCCATAGTCTGTATAAAGTTAGTAACAAACAACAACAAGATGCTAACGAGGAAAACACACATACACTGCTCAAAACAAATTTAAAAATTAAAGTGTCATAAAATTTTCAAAACTAAAAATATCTGGGATTTTATTAAGAAATTTCTTTACAAA
>JAEIIJ010002745.1:0-19722 GCA_018904815.1 Drosophila ogumai
CTAAAAAATTTAAAATATACTTAAATAGTAATATTTTGTAAAGTTGTTATATAATTATATTATTATATCAATATTGATGCCACCAATTTTTAGATATTAAGTATACGTAAAAGTAAACAAAATTTGTATATATAAGAATAATGAAAAAAAATAATATAAAGATACAAGAAAAGCAATTTATTTTTAAGTGTTTGTAATAATTTGTAAGTTAAAATTTATTTAACGTATACTTAATATTTAAGTCACCACCTTTTCAAATATTAAGTATACGTAAAAAAATTAAATCGAATAATATGATAATATTAATTTAATTCGACTAATACATAAAAAGAACCATGAAACATAAAAATAGTTTTAAATTATAATAAAAAAAAAAACCAATATATACAGCATCTAAAAATGCAAGTAATAAATAAAAATAATTTAGAATACAAATAAAATTCAAAACAATTTTAAATATTCAAATTAATTTGAATTCACATTTATTTAAAAGCACTCACCCAGCAATTTGATAGAAATGAAGCTAAAAGTTGCTGCTGTCGTCGAAGCTGCTGCTGTTTTGTTGCTATTGATGTTGCTGCTGCTGCTGTTGGTCTTTCGGTTGATTTAGTGGTTATTGTAGAATTTTTTGTTAATTTTCCCAGTAATCGTTGTAGTTGTTGTTGTTGGGGCTGCAGCTGCAAACAGTCGGCGACCTTTTCGTTTTGGCAATGGAACAAACACAACGGAATCGTTGATGAAAGTTCCATAATTAATAGGAAAATGTAATTTATTCGCTCTCCGCTTCGCCTCTTTGAGTGATTTTTACATATATTTTTAATATATTTTATATATATTTTTTATATGTAATTTTTGTGGGTTTATTGACAATTTGCTTTGTTTAGAATAAGTTTAGTTTATTTGCTTTAGTTGCGTGCATTTAATTTGTGGCATTTAAGTTTGAGACTGACTGGCCCCTGCCGCTGCTGTGGCATTTTCTTTGTTGCTGTCGTTGATGAGGGCTGATGGCAGTTGCAAATTGATGAAGGAATTGCTTGATTGCTCGCTTGCTGGCTGCCTGCCGGACGACAACAGATTGATGTATTGATGTATCTGGGTATAGGATTGGAATTTATCTGGCATGTTTGCTGCTTGCTACAGATACAGATACGGATGCAGATGCAGATACAGATGCGGATACGGGTGCAGATGCAGAGACATGGATGCGAGATGAGTTTGGTTTTGTTTTAGCATTATTGCGTTACTTTAAGCCTGTGAGTTTTATATATTTTGTATTTTATAATATATTTTTTATATTTAATTTCCTCGTTTAATGGCTATGAACACATTGTTGCTGGCCGCCGCCGTTGCTTATTTGTTATGTGGCTTTCCTCGTGCTTTTTTTTTTTGTTTTTAATTCATGTTTTCATTTATTTTTGTTTAACATTTTCTGAGTGCTTTTTGTTGTGTTTAATATTTGCATATTGCCTTTATGTGGTGAGTGTAACGAAAAAACTTTTATTTAAATTGGATACGTTTTTTTTTATTATTTTTATATCTGAGAGGGAAAAATAGAGAGAAAGGAAGAAATAGAGAAAGAGAGAGAAAGAGTAAGAGATGTGAATATTTACGTAGTTAAATGTTTATTGATATAAACCGAGCGGGAAATATGTAAGTACTTTCGTTTCATTGACCAGAGTTAATTTTCCACTTTTGATTGATTTTCTTAAAAAAAAAAAATAAAACGAAATCAATCTAATTCAAAACACAGATACTTCTTATGTCAATATATATTCATGGCCTGTTGCATTGTAGAAATTATGGCTGTAAATGTCCCAACGAACAACAAACTGTCACAGGCCATAAAAATTCAATTCACAGAATTGGGCGGGGGGAGAAATACGAAATAACAATTGCCTCGACTGTGGCACGCCCCCTTCTGTCCAATCAGGGCGCGGTATTTCCCCCAAAAATGCCAACAACAAAATCTTCCCAATACCCATTCCATTTCGAAAACGCCCATCACGTGCCACAATTTACGGTCAAAGTTTCGAGGGTCGCAACACTCGCAAAACTGTTGCGAGACTGCCAACTAAACATTAGTTTAATGGCGGTATCTTCCTCTGGACCCTAGCCACCTCCTACCGAGAGTACCCCTTTTCCTGCCACCCATCGATAACTATAAGTACTCGTGTTTGGATAGCCAGGCGGTGGCGGCGTTCAAAGTTTGACAAAAGTCACTTAAAGCCGCCACAGCAGCCATTTCGAATATCCGTTATGAGAACAGGCCAAACTAGAAAACTAAAAGAAAGTAGTAAAAAATACAACAAAAAATATAATAAAAAGACGGCAATGAAATGAAAAGAAGGCATCTGAACCGGAAAAGAAAGAACGAAAGAATATTGAAGAGTTTCAACTGAAGCTACTCGAATGGAGAGTGTCCCTCGAGTGTGGGAGTTCCCAAGCTAAACTTTGTTTTGTTTTCTTTACTTTTTGTTGTACTTTTCCCATAAATCAATCAGTTATCGATGGCCTTAAAATTAGATAACATCGGAGACTGTGATATATATGTCCCAGAAGGTTGTATTCCTTAAACTTACAAAGCAGATAGTGCGAGGAGGTAGTCTTTGACTTAAAACAAAAAATTTGTAAGCTAAGAAATATTTATATAACATGGTAAAGAAAAAATATATTTTTTTTATATTTTGAACTAAAATCATCTTTTTAAGTCTTTAAAAAAATGAAATATTAAATAAACAAGTAAACAAAACATTTAAGATAGCAATTAAATAGAACTCTGACATAAAAAACGATACGTTAATCCCTAAAGATCTGTCCTAATGAAATTTTACTACTTTTACAGCAGCAACTTGCCGAAAAGACCCCCTTAATCCCTGTTAACTGTTTCTACGTTTCTCGAATACTTTTCCCCTAGCAAAAAGAAAACACACCTTAGACCTGGCAAGTTCCATCAACTTAATCTACCCGAAATAATACCCTGGGGACGGGGGCTGCTAAAAATGATAAAAAGAGTTGAGCCACTGACCAAGAGACACCAAAAAAGAATACAAACAAAAAAAAAAATACAACAAAAAAATACGAAAAAAAATCCCAGTCACTCAGCTAGTTGGGCTTTTGTTGTTGGTTATCCTGTCGCTTTTGGTGATGCCGCTACTGCTCCTGCTGCTGCTTTTTCCCTGTTGTTGGTAGACAACGTTGTTATTTATGACAATTTCATTGTCTTGTCCACTTGCTGCCCTTTTTATTTCCGTCTTTGCCTTTTGCTTATTTACTACCATCACACATACACACCCACACCACTCACAAATACCCCACAGGATGCTCTCACAGACGCAGAGAGCCTCGCTTTGTGTAGCACACTTTTGTGCGCGCGGCGTTATCAAACGTTTTCCGCGCTGTTACTCTTAGGATTCGGTGTATTTTTTTCCCCCCTCACCGCACTAGGACATCTTTTTAAACAGCTCCATCGGTGTGTGTCCTGTCTGCATGAGTGTGCTACTGTTATCAGTGGCACAGGACTCATCAGGATCCATTGATGGAAAGTTTGAGTGAGTTTTGGCAGTCTGAGCCAAAGAGAGACAGTGACTCCGGACTTCGACTCGGATTCAGACACGGACTCGGACTCGGTTTCGGGACTCAACTTCTGTTTACACTTGGAAGAGCACGCCAAGCGGAGTCCTGCCAATTGTTGCAAGCCCTTTGTTGTTGTCTTGCGGGTGAAAGCTTGCTGAAAACCCGTACACACACACACCCGAATATTTATGTATAACCAATTCGAGGTCCTTTTTTTGGGAAAGCATTTGTTCAAAAATTTATGAAGCTTCTGCTCGGGCAAAAGTGGCTTAGGAATTTATTTAATTAACCCCAGACTGCCGAGGAAAAGCAAGAGCCACAGCAGCGGCAGCTTCCCCCTTTTATTTTTTTTCTGTATGACGGCAAAATTGTCCTTTAAGTGTTTTATGAGTGCGGCATGATTTCAAATGATTTCTATTTCTGTGTGGTGTCTCTCTGCTCTGCTATTTTCCCTTTTTTTACGTTTGTTGTCGTTATGTGCTCCAGTTCCCACGCACACGGACGTATACGTATGTACACGGAAAAAGAGTGTTTAGTTATTAGAAATACATGTTTTTGTTAGAAGAAATAATGTTTTATTAAGAAAATGTTTGCTTTTTAAAATGCAAATTTTGAATACATAAAGAAAAGCGTATGAATAAGCGTATAAATAAAACGCACTAGTTTTAGATTATTTTTGTAATGCATAGCTATATGAACAAAAATATATTTAAATATTTTCTAAACTTATTTTTATTAATTTTTCATTACAGAAAACTCAATTACATTGATTTCTTCCTGTGTAGACCAAGGTACATACGCAAAAGTAACAATGGCTGGCAAAATAGCAAGCAAAAAAAGGGAAAAATACTGGCAGAAGCAGAAGTAAACTTGCAACTTGTTTGCGCTTTTCCTAGCTGCTTTTTTTCTTTTTTGCTGACTGCCTGCTGATTAGAAATGCTTTTGATGTATGTATGATGAAAATCTGCGGCTTTTTCACTGCGGCAAGTGCAGCTGCCTGATTCAGAGACGTAATGAGCAATTTAAAAAACTTTTCGCTCTTTGTTTACCAATAGAAACTTGGAAAACGGATGAATTTGCTGAGATCTAAAGTTCTGATTAAAATAATTGCTTTGAAAATAAGTCTAGATAATTTAAAAAGGATTTTTTTACTGTATATATGTAATACTCTATTTATTTAGTATCATTTTTGATATAGTTTATTAATTGAAATTAAATATATTCATCTCATCGTCTGTTGGTTTTTTTTTTTTGTGAATAAAAGCTTAGAATAAAGAAGCCAACAATTTCTTTTTTGCTATATAAAATGTAATAAAGTAAGTTTTCACCTCTGGGAAAAAATGTAATTGCCTCCACGGAAATGCATATTGTTTTACAACATACTTTGAAGCAAATTAAACAAATTAAGCTTTACACCTGCAGGTGTTTTTCCCACTGTCCATAAACTATTTTCCTTCGCCACCCGCCACAAACATTTCCAACTTTTATTAATTGCTTCGCCAACGCCATCTCACATTTCAGGTCGGTATAAATAAAAATGAGAAGTTTATGCGAATAATTCTCCGTTTTATTCATACTAACTTTGCTTTTAAGGATCGGTTGCCACACTCCTCGGGATTGAGCAGGTTTATACTTTATGCATTCCCTCATGGCTACGTATATCTTTCTTTTTTTGTATTTTTTTGTGTGCGAGTCCTGTGAGACTTTGAGCGTGGCCTTCACCCCCACTATCAATCCGAATGCCTACCCCACTTTAGCTCCCTTCCTTTTTATTTTGGTTTGCACTGGGATTAAAAATAGATTTACCCAAAAATAATAAACACACAAAAATGAAATGGTACAATAGGTATATTGAATATAATATAAAAATATATCGGTTCCTAGTTTTTGTTTCTGTAATTTAAGCAATTTTCCTTTTAAAATCTAATTTTACATTTTTTTCAAATTTAATTGAACACAAACATAAACTCCGATCAACCTCTAGGAATATTTTGGCATTTGAGATATAGATTTATCTTTGAGATTGATGTTTCAACGGAAAGATGGACAAAGGGACAAGTCCAAATCCACTCGCCTGGTGTGGCTGGGATCAAAGATGGGTTTATTTTACAAATAAACACTTTTTGATGTATCTTTTATCTAAACAAATTCCAGCAAAATCATTCAATTGCATATTTTTAAAATGTTTTTAAATAATTTCAAATTTCCAAGAATTTTTAAAGAACTTCAATATATATAGATTTCTTTCTCTGAACTATAAAAACCCAATTTTGGCATTGTAAATTTTTTCTATAGCCTTATTCACAGTGTATCCTTTGCATGCGTTAAACCAAAAAGTTGTAAATCTTCCAACTTACGTTTAGTGCAACAAAGTCGCGTTTTCATATGAAGAACATAAAAGAGTAAGCAACTACAAAAAAAAAAACAACAAAAAATGAATCTTTACTCACACATGCAGGCGGAGAAAGTGAAGAAAGTAAAAGGGAGGAAAAGGGCAGGCAGGGAGATAGCCAGAGAGGCAGAGAGTGAAAGAGGCTAAGGGCAGGCACAGAGAGGACAACGGCGGCGGCGGGTAACGGTTAAGTTAGTGCCAAGGAGAAGAAAAAAGCGCCGAGCTCAACAGAATTCCATGCTGGCGACGAAGATGTTGTTAAAATAAAATAGAAGCGAAGGCGAACGCAGGACGACGGGCAATAAAAAGTGCGTAAGGAGGAAAATAGAAAATGACAGAGAAAGAGAGAGAGTCCTGCGAGAGCAAGGGCGAAGGGCAGGCACGCAGGCAGGCAGGCAGGCAATAACAACAACAACGATGACGATGTCGAAATTAATACGAAGGAATCACATTAAAACTTCCACAAGGAGCCAGAAACAAGCGGCGGGCCGGGCCGGGCCGGGCTGACTCCTTGAAGCTCTCGCCAGACGACGAAGCTTTCGGTTGGGTTAAAGACGAAACATATTGTGCGTAGACGCCAGCGAAAAGGACGAACAGGACGCACACCAACACCACCGCCTCCATCACCCACACACAGACAACGTGTTTAGGTTTAAGTGTTTTGCTGCTGCAGGTTGATGACGGGGGTTGGATTCGGGATTTCGGGATTCGGAATTTTGGATTCTCGCAGACAGATAGACACGCACACACACAGGCAGCCGCTAAGCGGAGCAATTCCAACAACTCCATTGTGTGTGTGTGTGTGTGTGTGTCTGCTTAGAATAAAGGTATACACGCACACCACGTTTTTCCATTTCGGCTCTTTATTATGTCTACTCAAATGCTAAATCGAACAGGACGAAAAAAAGGGGGGCCAAAGGCGAAAGCGAAAGCAAAGCGAAGGCAAGAGGCCAACTAGCGAAGGACAATAACATCTGAGACAATCGCAATCGGAGTAATCATCATAAACAACACTGAGGCAGGTCGAACTCCACAAAAGCGAAATTTATTGATATTGGTATTTCTTTTTCCAAAAAAAACAGCTCAATCCTGGACGTATATTTATTTAAATATTAAAATTAAAACGAACAGATAATGCTTGTGTATATATTTATCAGATAACAATTTAGGAAATGTATAATAAATAAGGACTAACATGATACACTTTTATTCATTAGTTTTAAAATAAAAACGAATTAAAAAGATAATATTTTAGTTTTTAAAAGGGAACAGAAATTCATTTAATATAAATAGATGGCACCAAAAACTGTGGTGGTTTAAATTAAAGGAAATTACGTTGAAAATACCATTTGGCAAAATTATAAAATAATTGTTTAATAAATGCTTTTTGATTTATTTTTAAATCTATATTGACTTTAGTAGTCAAACAGTTTTTGTAGACATAGTAAAACTCATCACTTAATCCACATTCATAGACCAATAAATTTCACAAATACCCGATATATCTTTATTTATTCATGAAGAATAACTATAGCTTCCCATAAATTTGTACCTTCCCTTTCGCACTTCCTCTTTATTTTATTTATCAATCGATTACATCCATTTATTTATTAAATATACCGCTAGGGGGTACATACATAAATGTACAAAAAGTAGCTAGTGCCATTTTCCAAACGGCTTTAACTATTGATAATACTGAGAAAAAATAATTGCCCTGAAGCTAGTGAAAGTTGGACTTCAACTGAGTATAAAATATATATTTATATTTATAAAATAACCTTTATTCATTTTCAGCATACCTAACCGACTTTATATCGATGTCTCACTTAGCTATAATGGTAATGCATACTAAGCAACGTACCAACCATAAATAGGATTTATATTTCATTCTATCAAAGACAGAGATTACTTATTAGGACATCGTCTTGCCAAGACCGTGCAATAAATTGGGTAATAAATTCGATTCGTTAATTAACTAATGTATGTAAGTTATTAGCTCGATTCTTGACAAATTCGATGTCATTTGTTGAGCACAAAACTATGTGGTTTGGATTGATAAGGTCTAATTAAATGATATATATCGCCAATATCTGACTAAATATAAATGCGGAACACTGAATAAGTAAAAAATTAAGATAGTAGTAGATTTTCTTAAATATATTTTCAGATTTTCTTAAATAAATTGTTTAAAATATAAAATAATGCAGTTATACTCTTTCAGGGAATTATAATTAAAAAAAATAAGGTATACAATAAAAAAATCTAAAAGCAATACTGAAACTCTTTTTATTAATATTTGACAGAATGCCTGTAAATAGGACAGCCGCCTTAATCAGCTTTTCTTGTGAACTTTCACCCAGTGGGATTCTTTTATACAAGACCTTTAACAGGCTTAAAGTCGTTTGCCTCGCCTTTTCCCGCTAAGGACGCCATATACGAGCTGCCCCCGTTGGAAACATGAAACCAAGGATGTGGAAAGAAGCAAGGATCCCTCTGCCTCCTAACCATCATCCTCGAACAACTATCGATGGGCTGTGCGGCCCAATTTTTAAACTACATGCCCTAAAATGTGAACTAGGCGTAGTCAAGCAAAATGATTGATGAAAAATCTGCGTGTGTACACAACTTGCCACTCAACACGTCACACACACAGACACAAAGCTACACACACACAAACAGAGAGAGACGCACATATACATGACCACTTACGCCCACTTAGACACGCCGCGTTCTGGTTGCTTTTTGTATTTTTTTTCCTTCTTTTCCCCCTCTGGTATGTGTGTGTGGCAGTTGTTAGTTTGGCAGCAAAAGTTTTCTTCCCTTTTTCGCCAAATTGAATGATAAGGAGGAGGCCAAGGGGAGCCAAGAAGGATATGAGAGGAAATGACTAAAAGAAAAGTTTTTCTTTTTTGGCCCCGAAACTGATTGATAGCAGTGCAAATGTTAATTGCATAAGGAAAACAAGAGGGGGAAAATCAGAAAATTACCAACCACAAAACTGCAATTTTATATCAGAGAGAAAGAGAGCAAGCGCTAGACAATGGATGAGCAATTTAAGTTGCGTACAATTAAATTTTAATTATCGCTGCAACAACGCATCTGCTGGTGATTCCCCCAACACAGCCACTTTCCCCCAAACAAAAAGCCACAAATATTTATGTGCTTTTGGAATTGCAATGAAATCGCGCTTAAGTGCGATTCCAATAAAACAATCAGTCAAAAAGCTTACTTTAACCAAAACCAAAATGGAAAAAGAAAGAAAAACGAAAAGCACCAAGAAAAAGCCGAAGCAAAAATTTTGTGCAAGCAAGTGGAACCAAGGGAGGGGAGGGAAATCGCCTGGGATTTCCCTCGGCTAGCCTGGGAAAATTGCTTCGATTCGTGGCGAGATAACTGTCAGAAGCAACAGTTTATAAGCCAAAATAGTACACTGCACACTGCACTTCTTGGCTTGGCCCAAAATTCATGTATTTGTGCCAAGAATTTTGCTTATTTTGGCATTTTATCACCAACCGTATTCAATTTTTTTTTTCCTTTCTTTGTGGCCGCAAGCCACAAAACGAAATGAACTTTAACAAACGAAGGAAATCAAAAAACACACACACATTTTTAAAATAACCAAAACCCGTCTGTGGTTTACATTTCTCAGTTTTTTTTTTCTTTTGGAAATAACCAAATTGTACGAACAATTCCCCAATCGCAGGCAGGCAGGACATAAGGATGTGGGACAGGCGCAACAATTATACGAGATGTTGAGTGGGAAAATCGTAGCATACTTTTAAGCTGTTGCACCACAGAGCGAGTGCATTGGTTTTGTTGGGGAAAACGAAAAACGACAAGCGGAAAAACAGAAAACAGAAAACGGTAAACTGAAAACGGAAAACGAACGGAAAAGCAAAAGTGGAAAAGTGGAAAAAGGCAGCAGAGAGAAAGGTGTGTGGAAGCAACAATTTTTTATTTGCTCGTTTCTGTGTGTGTTTACCTTGATTCGTTTAAGCAAACATTTTTAATTGCATTCGATTTAATTTAATTTTTGTTTAGTGCCATTTTTATATGGAATTTATCGCTGTATTTAATTTTATTTTTGTTGTTGTTGTTGTTGATGATGAACACACACACGCACTGACACTTACACACACACACTGTGATACGCGCGGGAGCTGCCGCAAAGGAGTCGATTTTTTTGGAAGTAAATAGGAGTTTCTGCACGCACTCGACGCTCCTTTGTTTGCGCTGTTGAATCTACAACTTCAGCTCCTCCTACTCCGCCTCCTCGATTGGATTTGGGTTCAGTTAAGTTCACAGTTCGATTTCGACTTTGATTTCTAAGGGGCTTCCCCGCTAATTTCCCTCTCTGCACAGGCACAGGCACAGTCACAGGCAGCTGGACTTAACGGTACACACAGCACACGCCGAGGCAGGCAAATGCAAATGGCGGCAGCGTCCGGAGAAAGTGCGTCCTGTCTGGTTGTACCCTAACGACTTAATGCGCTCAACGCAGCTTTTCACACGGCCATGGACCACGACGAACCACGCAGCATCCACAATCGCTCAATCCGAAGCGAAAAAGCGGAAAACGAAGCTTCCAACCGAGCGCAAACGAGCGAGCGAGCATCTTGAGTGAGTTTTCCACCCGCCGAGTGAGGTGTGCATGGCCTGTGTATGTGCCCTGTTCTCCCTGGCCTTTCGTCACTCCCACTCAAAGCGAGTGAAAGCTGCGCCTGGAACGTTTACAGTCGAGTGACGAGCAACAGTGAGCGTGGGCAGCTGTAGAAGGCAGCATCAGACATGCTGCCAATGGTCAATGTCTCTATACCTGCAAAAATAATGGACATCGAAGCGGACACAGTGCCAGGGCACTCAGAAAAACATAGAGGTAATTATGAAAAATAGTTGGGATTAAAGAAATCTCTAAAAACGAACTAAATGATAAAAATGATTAAAATCATATTGTTCATAGGTTTCAAACTAACTTGGGGTAACGGATTTTCGATAATTAATAAACTGGGAAGGAAAAGTTTTGCCTTACCGACATTTTTCTCTTTAGAAAACGTACAACTTCTAGAGATTATTAATCTGTAATACTTAAGAAAAATAATTCTTTTGATTGTCGGTTTTACCAGTTTTTTTCCTAGACGGTGAACTACTTAGCATCCGCGTTCTCACTAGAGCTGGAAAGCCATCGATGTTTATCTATTTAAAATCGATTTTGTCAAATAAAAACATCAAAAGCTTTGATTTTTTTCTCAATTACATTGCAGCATAAATCCTAACTTAGTCTACATATCTGCAAAATGAATATAATAAAAATTATACAATTTTCACATTAAAAAAAAATATTTAACTTTATAAAGGCATTGTTTTAAATATTAAAATTAATTGTTAAGATCAATTAATCCCCATTCTAAGTAATTTTTTTTGGTGCAGTTATCCCCGCTGACGAACCCTAATTAATGTGCGACAAGTGTGCCAGACACGGGGCTTCAAGGAGCCGAAACTCTCGGATGAAGCCTTAGTTGATGACTGTCTAATATTTTAGTGACTAGGAGAAAGGACAGGCGACAGCTGCACCGATTTATAAAGACGCACCCAGAAATTAAAGCCAGCAGCGGCACACAGTGGGCTATTTTTATTCAGAGAAGTCCAGCCCCTAAAGTAAAATCACCAATCATTTTTGACCTTGAAAAAAAATCACAGAATATCAGATTGCCACACTGTGCGCATGCATGAGCTTATGGAAGGGCAGCTTACCGAGCATGAATTATAGAAACCAATAAAATTAAGTGCATTAATTTGTATTGTTGCTCGCTCCGAATGGAAATGGAACTTGGCAGTGCCAAAGCCAAGGGCAAAATAATCAAACCTAGCAAAAACGGTAACAGGATTATATTTGATGCATGCAACGCACACTTTTGTGTGCAGGCAGCTGCACAAGCATTTAAATGCCGCCGGGGCAGCTTACATTTATTCAGTTGTCTGTGTGTGTGTGCGTTTGGTCCATCATCCAAAATGGAATGCACAATAATAGCTTTCCTTTGATTCCATTAATTGGCGTTTAAACGGATTAACCGAGAGGCGGAAATATTAAGTGGGTAACCGAATTTTACTAAGCTTATTAAGTGCACGATGGAAGTATTAAATAAATAAATGGTATATATTTATCATTATTTAATAATTCATTTTCAATTTCTCTTTTCACAATTACAATAAATTAAGAACAAAACTGAAATCAAGCTATTAATGCTTCTGATATTAAATTTATACTTTAAATCTTGGAATTTTTTAAAGTACAAAGTCTGATCTTAAATAAAAAAAAATGAATAAAAATTTTTTTGAAGCTTCTTCATTTCCTTATATTCATTCTAACCAGTAATAGGGTCTTCCCACACACCGTCAAAGCGCATCTGGCATCCGTTGAACAAACGTTCTTCATTGTTTATTTTGAATTTATTAAAAGCTTCCCGCAATATCGGCTTATCGATATCGAAAACGAAAGTGAATGTTATCGAATGTTACTTTTCTACATACGCACGGTCGATCTGGCACTTTTGGTCACTCGTGCTCGTGCTCGCACCAGTGCTGCCAGACCTTTCGCTAACCGCTAAGCCAAATTTTATCTGGCCACACTGTTTAAACGCTATTATCGGCCACACTGTCTTTTTAACACCTACTTGCCATAAAGTCGTGCGAATTTAGAAGAAAAAATGCCGAACGAAAATCAAATTGACCTATCCGGTGATGGTGGCGTCCTCAAGGAGATCCTCCGAGAGGGCCAAGGTACAGAGACGCCGCACACTGGCTGCACGGTGTCTCTTCACTACACCGGCCGCTTGGTGGACGGCACCGAGTTCGATTCGAGCGTCGCCCGCGAGCCCTTCGAATTTCCGCTCGGCAAAGGTGAGTGAAAATGCCTTTGAAATGGCAACTAACCGAGATTTCTGGAAACTTCGAAATCTATAATATATACTCTGCATATGTCCTTGTTCCTTAGGCAATGTGATCAAGGCCTTTGACATGGGGGTGGCCACCATGAAGCGCGGCGAACGCTGCTTCCTCACATGTGCTCCAAATTATGCCTATGGGGCTGCCGGCAGCCCACCCGCCATTCCGCCAGATGCTACTCTTGTCTTTGAGGTATGTGCAGTATTATCTATTCCGGAAACATCTATGAAAAATAATCAAAGCATTTTTTATTTCAATTTTCATTGATTTCCTATCGATTAGCTTTTATTCCTTTAGAAGTCTCTAGAACATAAGAATATGTATATATTTTTTCCCCTTATTTGCAGCTGGAGATGTTGAACTGGAAGGGCGAGGATTTGAGTCCTAATCAGGATGGCAGCATTGACCGCACCATTCTGGAGGCCAGCGATAAGAAGCGGTCACCCAGCGATGGTGCCTTTGTCAAGGGTAAGTTGAAACGCCATTCTGCGGTTTACCATATCTTATGTGGTTCCCTAAAATTTCAAACACAGCTCACATTTCTGGCACTTTCGGAGACCGCGTGTTTGAGGAACGCGATGTTGAGTTCGATTACGGTGAGGGCAGTGCCATTGGCATTATCGAGGGTGTGGAGATTGCCCTGGAGAAGATGAACATAGGCGAAACTTCCAGGTGAGACAGCTAAGCATAAAAAAGAAAACCCAACCAATGGACATCTTCTCCTCCACTTAGAATCAAGATCCAGTCAAAGTATGCCTTTGGCGACAAAGGAAGCGAGGAATTCAAGATCCCACCCCACTCTGCCGTGGAATATACTGTGAAACTCATCGACTGCGGAAAGAAGCTGGAGGAGTGGAAGCTGAGCGACGATGAGCGTCTGGCAGAGGCCAAGGCCTACAAGGAGAAGGGCACCAACTACTTCAAGAAAGAGAACTGGGCACTGGCCATCAAGATGTACAACAAGTGCAAGAGCCTGCTGCCCACCAATGCCGATACCAACGAGGAGGTGAAGAAGGTCAAGATAGCCACGCACAGCAACATTGCGCTGTGCCACCAGAAGTCAAACGATCACTTTGAAGCCAAACAGGAGGTGGGTATCATCGTATCAGACCCAGAAATTGATTTATTAATTTGGATGCTTTCTCCTAGTGCAACGCTGTTCTGGCTTTGGATGAGAACAATTTGAAGGCCCTCTATCGTCGCGGTCAATGCAACTTGACCATTAATGAGTTCGATGATGCTCTAGAGGATTTCCAAAAGGTAAAACTCCTATTATTTATGACAAATGCCAATATTCAAGCATCTCTTCGATTAGGTTATCCAACTGGAACCGGGCAACAAGGCCGCCGCCAACCAAGTGATCATCTGCAAGCAGAAGATCAAGGAGAGCAAGAACAAGGAGAAGAAGCTCTATGCCAACATGTTCACCAAACTGGCTGCCAACGATAAAGAGGTATTGCCGACTACAGAATAAAAACAAAACAAAAAACCAAATAAAGTAAAACATTCTCATCTCTCTCATCCCTTGCGTCGTATCCTTCCTTTGTTAGGACGAACCGCTGCGCGAAACCGACGTGCTAAGCAAGTGCGGCGAGTGGTCTGAAGAGGATGCCAAACGCGAGGCTGAGCTCACGCTAGAGCGCGACAATATAATCATGATCTAAAGCGGATCATTGTCATAGTGCTTTAAATATTATTATTAATATTACACCCCAGGGCTTATAGTCCCTCATCGAAAATCCAGTAAATGTAATGAAATACTTCTTATACGAAATACATAAATAAAACGCTTCAAGTGCTAAATAGACGAAGTCATGTACCTCGCGGCAGCAGCTGAAAGCTGGCTCTCGTCTCCCGGTCCCGCAGCCATAGTGGTGATGTGGGCACCTGGGCCTTCACATACTCGGAGGCCTTGAAACAGTAACCGGAACAGAATTTCTTGCGCTCTGTAAGATCGTACACTTTGTTCTTGGACGCGCTAATGGCGTACTTTTGCTTTGGGACCCTGAAAAAAGATATATCTTGATCAAACAGAGCCCCTTTGGTTGCCCCCAATCGTAGCACTTACTTCTCTAGGAGATTGGAGCATAGCGGATAGCCGCATAGTTTGTTTATATCCCGCTCATCCACGACATCTGCGTAATTCGACGGGCCAATCTCCCAGAGCTACAGTCAAAGGCATTTTTGAATTGCTAATTCCGGGTATGACGCTTTTAATTTGCATTATTTTTACCAGAGACAGGAACTCGGACTCCGGTATTCCCGGCTCCATTAGCCGCACCACAACGGCATGGGCCCGCGCTAATGCCGCGCGCTTTTTTACCACCGCCGCGATGAGCTGTTGCCTGCAATGCAAATGCGTTTAAGTGGCGAAGTAATTGAATATTTATCTATTGTAATTATACCTCAGTTGCTCGCCCTTTTCCGTCGTCATTTCCTCTGATTTTTGCAATTTTAATTTAACAACAAATGGGTTGATAGAGCTGCACCGGTTTCGATAAATAAAAGCGATAACTTTGGTTTTTGGTCAGCTGTCTGTTGTACCATTTTATTTGCATGGTATTTTTATGCGTTTCAACGGCGGGCACACTATTCTACAAACATAAACAAGAAATTATTTTATTTTTATAAAATACAAGAAAATAGCCATGACAATTCCTTCTGCAAGATGGAAATGCATTTCAAGGAAGAGGACGCCATGCTGAAGGAGGAAATCCGCGAAAGGTCTAGCATGAGCTTGGATTGTAAAGTAAAAATAGAAGAACTCGAAGAAGACTTTGTAGAGAATGAAGAACCAAAAGGGGACGAGTTTCCCGATATTCAAGTGAAGAACGAGCCACTGGAAGAAGACCCAGTTTCTCTTTATGAAATCAGCGAGGTTGACATCCAGGTAAAATGCGATGAGTTCGAGGATAATTCAAATCAAACAGATGATTACGGTGATGATATAAATGATGACAATGATAAAAACGAGGAGGAATATCCAGTGAGAGCTCCAAAAGTAGCGTACAACTGTCCCCACTGCCAGAAGGTATTTGAACACAAGGGCCATTTTGAAGGGCACATCCGTACCCACACAGGTGAACGACCCTTCAAGTGTTCCCACTGCCAAAAGTCTTTTTCACAATTGGGAAATCTTCAACTACACATCCGGACCCACACTCTCGAACGACCCTACAAGTGTTCTCAGTGCCAGGAGAGTTTTTCGCGAAACGGACATCTTCAGCGACACATCCTGTCCCACACAGGAGAACGTCCTTACAAGTGTTCCGACTGTCCAAAATCTTTTTTGACAATCGGCGACCTTAACCGACACACGCGGAAACACACAGGAGAACGACCCTACAAGTGTACTCATTGTAAGGAGACATTTGCACTAAGCCAAAGTCTTCAGCTGCACATCCTGTCTCACACAGGGGAACGTCCTTACAAGTGTTCCGACTGCCCAAAATCGTTTTTGATAAGCGGAGATCTTAAGCGACACATTCGGACACACACAGGAGAGCGACCCTTCAATTGTTCTCACTGTCGTGAGACTTTTTCACTAAAGCATCATCTCCAGCTGCACATTCGAACCCACACAGGAGAAAGACCTTTTCAGTGCTCGCAGTGCGAGAAGTCTTTTTCCTTAAAGCAAACTCTTACGCGTCATATCCAAACACACAAGAGAAAAATGATCCAAACCTAGGTTTTCTAAGATCCCAACCGTCACAACAGTCTCCATTGATTGAAGATTGTTTAACTGGAAACTATTGTAAGAAAAGGTTATTTAAAAAAAAACTTATAACCCAAACAAATCTAATTTTAATAAGCTGTTGGCATAAGATAAGATAAGGAATATACAATAAAACTTTTTGGTTGACCATACACTATAATAAATATACTATAATTCAAAAGTTTTTAAACTGGTCTTTCAAGTTTTAAATCGGAGCAATATCCGGATAGGGATATAGCGTAATATCCTCGATAACAATAGCTTGACAATTTTGATAAGGTGGTCAAACAAATTTTCGATAACGATTGCTTCACAATTTTTCCCGTGCGCCGTGGGGTCACACTGTTATCGTAAATTGTAAACAGAAAGTTGATAAGAAAAATGGTTTGCGAAAAGTGCGAGGCCAAATTATCCAAAGTATCTGCTCCAAATCCCTGGCGAACGAGTACCGCTCCTGCTGGCGGCCGAAAAATCAACGAGAATAAAGCGCTATCATCGGCACGCGAGAGATACAATCCCATAGGCACCACTTTGGCACCTTGCCGGTGAGCATCCACACAGGCTACATATTTATGAAAATCTCTTTATGGTAGATTAATCCCCACTAGGATCTGTCGGCAAAAGGTGCACCAAATGGGGGCCCACTACTGTCAAGCATGCGCTTACAAAAAGGCCATCTGCGCCATGTGCGGCAAGAAGATCCTGAACACCAAGAACTACAAGCAGAGCTCTACGTGATGTCTTTTATCAAAGGATACGCTTAAGCCTAACCTAGCCATAGACAACCGAATAATAATAAGATTAATAATATTAATGATCAAAGATTTGCATAGGTTAAGCTTCTGTTGAGGCCGTTTTTTCACGCTGCTCTCGTCGTCTCTTGGCGTTCTGGATTTGAGTGGAGTAACTGAGGGCATCCTTGTCGAATTCCAGCGGCATGATGCCCAGATCACCGCAATAACGATTCTTGGCAATTTGCAGGTATTTCTTGCCCCTCACCGACGTTAGTCTCTTATCCTGGATAATCAGAACGTTGTCCGCCTCTTGTGTGGCCTTTGCCGTGCCGAAAACCGAGCTGGTGGTCAGCTCGTCCTCCTGCCGCTCCTTTCGCGGATGCATGACCAGCGTAACGTGGACATTGTGCTTGGTGGCGAAGCCCCGAAAGGCAGCTATTATCGCATCCTGCTCCCAGAACTTGTCGCCGCGATATGTGGACACTCCCATCATGAATTGCAGGTTGTCGATAATCACATGCATTACGTCGTGCACGTAGGATGCGTGCTCGATGGCCTCCAGCACAGGCTTGAGCGGCTGCTGGCCATGAAAGGTCATAAAATAGAGTGGCAGGCGCTCGAATTCCTCGGCCCAGTGGTTAAACTCCTGCAGTCTGTCGTCCAACGGGTATCCAACATATTGACGTAACAATGTGGCCGCCAAGCGAGTGTTACGGATCTCAAAGGACCCCCACAGCGTGCTCACGCCCTGCATGGCCAGGTCGAGGGAGTACTCGCTCATGAAGGTCGTTTTGCCACTGCCCGTCGGCCCAGTGAGGATGGTTAACTCGCCTCTCCGATGGCCCTTAAGCAGCTTGTTCAGCACCGGAAAACGTTTCCACTTTACCCCATTCACCTTTTCGATGTTCTGCAGCTCACTGAGTATGTCATTTCGCATTGCTCCAAACGTGGTGATCGCCTTGTGACGCACTGGTGTCGCCTTGGCAACTATGTGACGCAGGTTGAGGCGACGGCGGAGAGCCAGATGCGGCGCCGGTTCCGTTTCCGTGGGTCGGATTAACAGACACCGTCGCTCATCCATTTTGAGAGCGAACGCTCGAGCGGCATCCCAGCTATGACTGGCATCGTAGTGCAGCCAAAATACCAGCTCCTTGAAGCGCTCCAACCCAGGCAGGCACTCCTGCGGCAGCATATTCAACTCGTACGGCAGGCAGACAATGCAATCTGAAAGACTTTGAAATTAGCCTCATAACTAAATGCAAATCTTTTGCTTCTTACGCGTTTCGATGTTTTGCGTGGCGAGAACAATAAAATCCAGAAGATAACTGACTAGAATAGCTTTGGTTTTGTTTCCGGCGCCATGGATCAGCAGGCCGGAGCTGGAGCTGCCCTGGAAGGTCTCCTCACGTCGATCATCCAGATGGAGCACCTTCTCCCCCACAACTTGTTGCGAAGCATTACGCAACTTGAAGTGCAACAGCTGTTTCTGTGGCTCCCATTGGGCTCCAATGGCGGTCAAGAGAGCCGCCTCCTTCAAACCCTTGATGCCCAGAGTCTCGCAGGCCTCCGGTGTTACATCGATGAGGTGCGGAAAGCGGGATTCATATAGAGGCTGCCTTTGCGGCTGTCGCCTGTAGCCAACCGGTGGGGGCAGCTGATAAGCTGCCAGAGCATTAGCCAGCGAGGTTTTCACATCGCAGTTTGGGCAGATAAAGGCGCCTGGAAATGAATACCCAAATGACAATGGTCTTTAAGATAAATAGGGGTTGTAAACGCACCCGTTCGTTTGTTTACGTAAGCCAGCAGCCCGCCTGAGTCTGGGCTTTTTTGGGCGCTGATTGCCGTTGCCGGCATCTGCCTGTTGCGTTCACATAACCGGCACTCCAGCTGCAAGCACGTGTGCCCGTCCTTGTGGGGCAAATTGATCTGTCGCAGTTGCCGCTTGAAGTCCACATACTCCTTGGGGTCCAGCGTGCACTCGGCCAAGTTGGTGTCCACTTGGGTGGCGTAGTTTTCTCTCCAGACCCGCGATTTGTTGTTATTTATACGGAGCAGCGGTTTGATTAAACCGGCGCGTCTCATTGTCCACGCTATCGATATCGATAGCTATCGGCGGTTCATCGGACTCGTAGCTTTTATTCAAAATATTATATCCTTAAATAATTAAGTCTAATAATAAAATCTGAAATCAAAAGTCGGCAATCCATATCCATTATCTGTATATTTTTGCAGTTCTTTCAAAATTTAGAGGAAAATTAATCAATTTGGGCAGATAAAATTTCAACAGGTAAAATATTAAGAATAAACTATTTAATTTTAGTTATATGAACATTAAAAACAACAGAGAAAAGCGAATAATCAAGGTA
>JAEIIJ010002747.1:0-30932 GCA_018904815.1 Drosophila ogumai
TCGTAATAACCGGACGGACGCTATAAGCGGAGTCGTTATAGCCGGATTCTACTGTAATTAAAAGTTGAAAGGAAATCGTTAAACAAGAACAATTATATTAAAGTTTTACCATTGCTTAAATGGGATCCTATAAAAAAGTTATGCTAGCTTTTAATCATCTCAACTCGTTTAAAAAACTCTTTCCAAAATACTAAATAAAGTCAAGTAATTAAAAATATTGCAGATGATATAAAATCTTTAATCGTACATGAAAAATAAAAAGGCGAGGTTTACAAAAAAAAGGAAACTTTCATAGTTGAAAATTAATATAAATATATGTAAGATAGAAATAATGAAACGTTTCTGATATTTTTCGATAATATTGTTATTTTAAGGATATTTTTCGATATTTCAATTATCAAAATTTATGTTTTATCAACAATATTTTCCTTTTGATGTTTATCTGTTCCTCGGCCTAACGAAGCCTTTTACAAAACATTTTCTGTTGGCTCTAAGCTAGATACCCTTTTATCCCATGGGCATCGAGAAATTCAAGATTCATTAATTTAGCATTTTCTCTGGCAAGGGAGGCACTGTAGCCTTAATTTACTTTCTTTTTTGGGTTATCACTTGCCAGAAACTTGAGGGAACTTTTGCCAAAATAGAAATAAAAATATAAATTCCCAAGCGCAGCTGAACACTCTCTGGCCATGTGTGGCTAAATGCGGCAACCGAAAAACACAAAAAACACTTTTGCTAAATGCTGGCGAGCGAAAAACTTGTAATTCAATTTTGAGGGGCCAACTTTTACCCAAATGCAAGCCAAATGTAATTAACACGCACACAGACACTCGCACAGCCAGCCACTGGAGTCCTCCTCTGCAATGGAGTGGCAAAGCGACTTGTTCACCTGCCAGACGAACCGCCAGTCAGACAGATAGAACCCGCCCAAGCCAGGCCCAGTTTGAGCCCAGCCCAAGCCCGGGCACAGGCCCAGGGCCACCTCAATCCCACGCCCATCTGGCTGCCGTCGATTGGCTTGGAGTGTGTTCAGGATCGCACTCTAACTCGACGGCCGTGCGAATGGCCAAGTGGGTGGCGGCGGCCTGCGTCAGTTACAGGCTTAATTGAGTTGTGTTCGCAGCATTTAAAATGGCCAACAGCGCTAACGATCCGGCTCGAAGTACTATGGAAAATATCAGAGCGCTAAAATTCGACTTTTAAATATTAAAAATCCAGATAAAAATTCTGTTTATTTGATTTGTAAATAAAATTAACAATGTAACACGATTTTGGAGATGTTAAACGACAAATAAAAATTAAATTAAATTATGAATACACCTCACATAACATAACTTTCCTTTGACCATGATGTTAGATATAAAAAAACATTTTTTTTTAGTCAGTTTTACTTATGAAAAAATTAATGTTTTTGTTAACTCAAGGTCCAAAGGTAACAATGATTTAAATCCACATAACTTATTATAATTTTTATTATTGTGGTTTTTGTATACTAGTAAAACTAACCATTTACATTTATTTACTAGCAAAAAATAAGTTCGTTAAAACAAAAGACACTGTTAACAATCGGATTTCATGAATATTAAATTCATAGAAAATTGGCTAAGAAAAAAAAATTGCTAACATGTACAGAAAAACAGAAAATATGAGTAAGTTTGTTTATTTAAAAGTCAGCAGCTAAAAAAATAAATTACATGCTTTTACTTCATTTAAATTAAACCAAAAACCCCAACAAAAATCTTTAAAAATAATCATCAAATAAACCCACTGTACAAAAAGAGCGCCGGCAGCTCGCAAAATTAGATTAAATGCCGACGATTTGCAAGCAAAATACCAGCCCCCCATGCCTATGGACAGAAAACACAAAATTTAAGCTAAAGTGGCCAAAATGAAATGTAGTGCTGTAGCCACGAATGAAAGCGAAAAGAATTTTTAAACAAACAGCCAGTTGTTGCACACACACACACAAAAAAAGAGAGGACCAACAGCTGCGGCAACTGTCGCATAAATCTAAACCATTTTTTAGCAAACGAACAAAAAAATAAACAAGAGCAACGGAGTCAGAGTCAGAGTCACAGTCACAGTCACAGGCTGAGGACATCGGGACAAATTCGGTGATTGATGAATTGAGTGAACGTTACGCATACGCCATGTGGGCCGGGCAAAAAGTTGCAATAATTTCATTTAACATGCATAGCCAAACAGTCGAAAAAAGCGAGACTGATACCAAAGAGTCAGAGTGTTTCCCCCCCAGAACGATTCCCGATTTTAGTGCAATTTATGACGCTGGCCCGCACACTCGTCACACAACTGCCAAAGACCGTTTCGCAGACCCTCTTGTGGCCCGAACATCTATGCGCCGCAGTTTAGAATATATATATTTTGATGGGCCAAAATGGGCAGACTTGTTGGCAATTCAAGGAGTCGGGCAATGGGCTCTCCTCGTTCATGTATTGCAAATCCATTTTATTTGTTCGATACTGGATGCGAGGGCTGAACTTTTTGATTACTGCTGCGGAATCGAAGTGGGTGGCTGAACTGAACTGATGGCTGTGGCGGAGGGCAGGCTAATGCGATTTGCGCCTGCCTGCTGATTGTTACCGCCGATTTTCCATCGGCCACATCATTTGCCGTTTGCAGTTGCCGTTTTCCAATAACATTATTTACTTAGCATTTGCATTTCGAATTTTGCATGCTGTGCATTGCCAATTGCCTGTGCAAACATGTACGTAATGCCAAAAGGACAGTTGATTTTTACGTCTGCTGATTGTGTGTATGTTATGTTGATTTGCTTCCAAATAATGTATGGTACAATTAATTTTGAAATGGAAATCAAAGGGGGTCACAGCGAGCATAGCATATACAAAGTAGTTGCTGAAATGTGAACTCCTTGTGGCTCAAAATTAACAACAAGCAGGCAATCAACTGAGAAAAGCCTTGTTATTCCGATTTTAGCATTGACAATGACCTCTTGTGCTCAAAGTTTAAAATTTAAACTGATAAAATTCCATTTCCATTTTAGTTTTCAGCTTTTCTTTTTTTTTTGTATGGCAAAATACAAACTGTGCAACTTGCAGTCTCAGCTAATTTTCCGAAAGAACTCTTAGTATGCATGAAAATATTCTAAAAGCATTTTCGGCTCTCGTTTGCTGGAACATGGAAAAATTTAAGAAATTCCCAACTACCCAGAACCCAGCTTGGCGTTGCTGAAATTTTTGATTAAATTTTCATTTTCGAGAGCAACATTTTGCGGTTACTCATAAGCATTACACACAGGCCTTCTTGCCTGGGCTCAAAAGTTTGGAATCATTTGGGTTAAAATATGGCCCCCAGGTAAATGCGATGATGAGGCAATTTATTTGTGTTTATTTTTGGCATTCGCTTTTCCCTTTTCCTCCCTGTTTTCTTTTTACTTCTTTGTCGATATTTTAAAGGGGGACCCTTGCCCTTGCGATGATTAAGTGTTCGCTGCCAGGGCAAGTATTAATAAACTTGTGTAACACTCGTGGCCACAAAAAAAAAAAGCAACATGGAAGTGCAGGGCAAGGGAATGACCAACGAGACGCACAGCCCAGCTTGTAAAGGGAGCGACAATATAATTTAAATTTATTTAACAACCAACTTGTTAAAATCGTAAAGTGAGTGGGATGAAAAAATAAGGCACACACACTCACTGCCAGTGGAAAGCGCACCCCAACAGCATTAAGTAGCTCATTAAATTTCCTTAACCAACAGTAGAACACAACGCAAACAAGCCACTGGCAGACCAACTGACTTTTCCTTTTTATTTTGTAAGTAGGAAATATTATAGTAGAAAAACGGCGCCAAAAGAAATGAAATCGCCGGCGTGGTGTATATGGTTGTGGTTTGGGGCATAAGGGGCGTACTGGTACGCCCCCTTAAAGCGAGCGAGCTGTAAAAAATCCCGTAAGTGTATTTTTATTGCGTATAAAATGCATTTTGCAATGCCACACAAAACTCAAGTGGTGAGCGTTCCGAGCGGAAGTTACGACCAGCGGCGCTAGGACCTTGCCACACGCATACACACCCACATAGAGACTCTCCGCTTTTTGTGGCCATGTCGGCGAGTTTATGTGTGCACCAAGGAGAATCTTGATGTCAGAAGTTATGGACTACGAAATCAAGGAAGTCATAAGGAATTTCCTTACTCGTGCCTGGGTAATTTCTAAATAATATTCATTAAAGTCTACGCAATCAAGTGGAAGCAATCACAACACGGAAATAAAATGTGTAAATATTTATGGTTATGCTTAAGAGTCATAAATAACTGCACATTAAATAGGGCTTTATGGGTGCTTCAAACCAGAGCAAGGTTTGTATACATTTATATAATAAATAATTCTGAAAAGAATAGAGCCTCAATGACGACCAACCCCTTGAGGAAATAAATCCCTATTTAATGCACTAGAGTGTACACCAAATGTATTCATAATGCACGGTCTCTGGTACTCAAGTCACCGCCAAGACTTAATCATACTTTCCCCCAAAAGCCTGTGCAAATACCCCCTCAGAAGTAAAACAAACGAGTTGGCAAGCAATGATTGCTCAGCATTGCTACTTGTTGTTGAATATGTTGCACAAACAAACAACATTCATTACACAGCAAGTGATGGTGCGGGTGCGGCAGGTGGGGGAAATAAAGCCAGTGTTTACGGTGGGAAATTGGCTGTGCAGCGGGAAAGTCTAGGGATATTGTAAAAAGGTTAAAGTCAACCCCCGGGAGTGTTCACTCAACCAAACACCACCCAGAGCGGGTTCAGCCATTACGTATGAGTAATAAAAACATATATTATAGGTGTTAAGACGTGAAAGTTAGAGATCAGAACCCTTTTCACCTTAGGGTTATGCAGAGCATTATAAATCAAATAAAATTAGGGCTAACACAGCTCTTAACTAATGCACATTATACATGCCAGAAGAGGCTGCTAAGGCACTTAAATGATGAAAAAGCCATTCGACTAAGGGTTCCCGTGGCGTATGCGTAATATTAAGAGCACATTTAACTAAGAGTGATATAAATCTGTTTCCATCTAAGGGTTATTCGCTCGTCTGATGGAAATGCCGCTTACCTGGGGGATACCCAACGAGAATGTGCAATAAAAATTATATTTAAATGCAAGAGCCCATGGTGATCATGCATGATGGAAATCTCATTCACCCAGACGTTACACAGTGCGTATGAGTAATAAAAATACTTTGCACCGAGAGTGCCTTGTGTGGTGGACTGTGGCCTGTCAAGCTTTAAGGTATGCATACTTTTCGGCTTTTTGTAACTCTTTTCTCAAGCGCAATTAATTATAATTTTTTCCCCGGCTATTCTGGCAGCATACATATGTATGTATAAGCACGGACACAGGGTGTCGGCCAAACATTTTTTAAATATTATATATACATACATATATGTAACATACATATAAGAGCATACACAGACTGGCAGCTCACATGTGCCGGAAATTGGCGCACACCTTGCAGCCATGCAGTGGCAAGGAATTTTTTTCCATAAGCATCATAAAACCAGGGAGTGACCGGACGACGATGGCCAGGCAGATTGGTTATACTCCGTGTGCGGTATATGGTGGGGCGGGAACCGAAGGGAGAGACTCGGCGGCGGGCGGAAATTATAATTTATAGCTCAGAGCTGCGGATGCCGGGGCATTCACTGTGATTTTTTCGCCGTGTGCAGGCTTTCCTTCACAGCGTTGACTTTAAAATTGGTGCAACTCGGGCATTAATTGAAGTTGGCTATTAGAAATGACCAACGGTCCGGAGGCCGAAAGTCCACTCAGGCATGAATCATTTTCTATGGGAGTTTCAAAGTGTCAGAGCGAGCTGAGTGGTGGAAAAAGAAACAAAGTTTCCAATTTATATCCTGTGTTTTTTTAATCCTGTGAGCGAGCAGAGTATGAATTGGGGCGGAATATATTCTTTGTGAGGCTAAAACTCATTTAGTTTGGTGCCTCCACAAAATGCTTTAGCCTGGCTTAAACGCTTTAAAGTGCTTCCGCTAGAATTAGCAACGATTAAAGTATTCCACGCTAATGCCTGGGAAAACCAATGTCTGAATCAATGCCAAGCCTGAGTGCATTCACAGCTCTGATTACATACGATGTGTGTTATGTATGCGGAGGCCTTTGCAAATTACTTTCAGCTGAGCAATTATTCATGACTGTTTATTCTTGCGGGCTATGCGAAAACAAAACAATAAATTGAAGCAGTAATTGATTAATTTTAAAGAAGAAATATCGCCAAGAGCGGGATCCAGTTAAAGAGCTGATGATGCCTTGCCATTGTTCGCTGCATAAACATTTGTTAAGTTGACCTTTTTCAGGTGTTTACACAGCGCAAACAAGACTCCACTCAACGGGCAAAAACAACAACAACAACACACAAAAAAAAATGGCCATAAAATAGCTTTTGACAAATGACGCACTTCCTGTCAGCATACACATGGAAAAACACACACACACACAGATGCAGAGCACTTGTCTCCTATCGGATACTTGTGAAAAAAAGGTCACAACAATTGGACCACGTTTAAACATTAAATCTTTCACATTGTTGCACAGTTAAACAATAAAATAATTCATTTATTGTTTGAATTTATTTACGAGTCTGCCTATCAAATATTTATTATGCAAATTGCGGCCGTTTGTTTAAATGCAATTTAGTGAAAAGCGAAAAACGAGACTCGATGAAGACTTCAGTCGGAACCAAAGTCCATATGTTTAATTAGTAATTCAGCTTTTTGCGGGAAAGGATTTAATTGTAGATGCTCAGATTTCTGGCATTTCTTTTTACTAAATTAATTTCAGTTCGGAGCACAGAAAACCGAATTAAATGAATCCGACGCATTGCAAAATTAAATTTATTGTTTGCGGCATTTTTTGTTTGAACTAATTAGCTGGAGGTTGCACGGCGTCCGTATAATTGCAATAATAAATGTGCTAATTAAACCATTTTGAAATGAGAGTAAACAGCATAATTGCCTGTGCAAAACAGATAAACTTTGGCATCCCTAGCTCAGGTCCGTTTTCATGAGATAATCCACCCGCCTCCTTTCCGCGGGAGCAAGTTGAAAGAATTTGGTGACGAAGTTATTCAGTTCCCGCTTCGTATGCAAAGGAGGCCAACTGCTTTTATAGCAAAGGATTCTGTGAGGCAGGAAAACTTTGTGATTAAAGTTTAATCATTAAACTTAAAACTTTATTTTGGGACTCTTACTTTTTCAGGAAGTACTGATCGCGTACTTTGGGTTGATTGGATATAAAGTGCTCCATTTCCAGCTTGAACTGCTTATTGTACTTATAGTTGGCATTGCGATACCGCTCATCGCAATTTAGATCACTAAGAGCAAGAGATGGGTCTTAGCACTGTAAATCATTAAACATTTTATACTGACTAGACCACAAGGTTGTAGCTGGGATGCAAACTGACGTCGGCATCGTCATTGAACTGGCTCTTGGGCTCACACCACGTGTCCAGATACTTCAGGATATGTGATTCATAGCGGGAGTTCCGTTCTTTTAATCTGTTAAGGAATAGCTCCACCTTTCTGGCCTTCTCTGACCGAGCCTCCTCGTTAAGACGGCTGTCGGGCACTTTCAACAGAACATTTTTCCGCTGTTCCATATGGGATAACCTAGTGTTAAAAATACTCCTTTGGGTAGGTTTTTTGAAGACATTCGACATTATACAAATTTGGCACTACTCTACGGGAATTTATATACTGGGTTTGAGTTACTTTAAATGGCATTCCCATATCCGAACAATTAATACCTTCATAAATACCTCGCATAGTTGTCACTACCAACACCCTTGGAGAATTGCTTTTAAGCCCCCTGGTGTTAATTAATAATAATGGAAATATCTGTGAATATCGTTCAGATTTATCAGAAGATATCTGGAAATGCGACACTCTGCCGCATTTTATTTGCACAGCCATTCAGATTGGCATTTCAAAAATCACTCATTAATTTTTTAATCAACAATCAGACTTGCGCCAAAGTGTGGGAAATGAAAACAAACAAAAATCTGCTTTAAAAAAGTCGAGTATATATAAAATGCAGAAAATTCTGGGCAATGGGAACGTATGGGAGAAAAAATTATTGAAATTAAGGATACCGTAAATTGCATACTCCTGTAGTGGAGAAAAAGTAGTATAGATATTTAATAACCATAAGTAAAAATAAAATAAATATATAAATAAATACAAAGAGAATAAATAAAACTATTATATAAAGCAATAAAATTATAAATTATATTTCTTTTCCATTTTCCTTTCTTGTTTTAATCGAAAATTTTATAGTGCTATTGCTTGCATCTTAGCATATATAAATTTATAATAAAATATTATTTAATATACTATCTGAACTTCAACTTTTTATATTTATTGGCTCTTTCCATATATTAATAATTAATCTGATTGAAACTCCCCACCAATGATTAAAGGAATACACTTAATAAGATGGATGGCATGTCGGTAATTCCTATATCTGTACCCTATAATTGGGTATATACGAAAATCAGTCTGAAAATTATTTCGCACATTTTTGCGGCATTAAATATGCATTCGGGCGTTTAATTTCATTTTCGCAACCAGGTTGAGGTCCACTTCCATGATGACGAAACTGAGCCATCGGCCGAGTGTCGAGAGCCGCAGAAGTGGCCCATCGAGAGGGTAGAACTCTGGTCCCGACAGGAGGAGACCTGGCCCAATGTTTGGCCAGCAAAAACATGGCCGCAAATGCTGTGTCTATTAAGGGTACATTTAACCAAAGCCCGGGCTCTGGCACGTGTGCAATGAAAACAAACGAGCCCATTATTGTTACACTTTTCCTTTGGCCGTGTCCGACTGGCCGGCAGAAAAGCCCATTAATGATGTGTTATGGCCTCAAGAGGCTGGCCTAGACGATCCTTGAACTCCGACCACCGGCCAGAGCTTGTGAATTGAACTCTAATTGCACATAATGAATTGCACACATTAGGTCAATGAACAGTCCGGATTGGCACAAAGTGCCTAATGGAAATGCAATGAACTATTTATGGACATTAGCCATCGACCATCCGGCAATTGGCAAAACTTTGCTCACGCACTCGACCCATTAAAGCCTGGGATTCCCTTTAAAGGACACACCGAATTTGCGTTGGCTTTTTGGCAAACATTTGTGGCCACCAGCAGCAAATTGACAACGGCGTCCCCACGGGCTTCTAATGACAAAATACTGACTAAAATGTTAACAGCAAATCCAATTTATTACCCCAAACATTAATTAGCAAACCGGACACGTAAAAGGTATTATGTACAAACTCAATCTGGCCGCCACCAGGGAGAGTGCCAAATCGCAGAGTGTAGATCAAATCCGATGACACACCGCAAGCTTTATAAAATGGGATAGCATTTTTCCGGAAAAATATGCTAATTTTTTCCATCCACTTTAATCGATGGCATTTTAAAGCATATAGCGATTTTATTCAATAGAAATTTCTCGCCGCATTGGCGAATATTTGCGGACATTATAAATGTCCGTCATAAAAAAGTACTCAAACGATAAACAATAAAAATGTCGAGGGCCAATGGAAACGTAAACAGCACTTAATGCCATATGCTAGGGGATTACAAGTGTAATTATATGCAATTCTCTGACATGACACAACAAACCAGAAAAGTTCTTTCAGCTGCAAATCGATTTCAGTTATGCCATCAAGTCCATTAAGGAATTAAGTTTATTCTGCACTCTGCCAATATTATGAAAAATACATACATTTCGTTACTTACTTGCCAAAGTTAAACATTTTCACTTATGTATGTCGGAGCTAAGTATTTCATTTTGTCACACAGTTTTCCGTTTTAAGCCCTCGTCGCCCAAACGTAACTAAGTCCGGCAATCCAGATATAATCTCTGTCAAACTCGCACACATTTGCCCAGCTGTTTGAACAACTCAACTGAGACTTAAGAGATTTTGCAGCAGCAGCAGCTTCCTGCTTTTGTTTCTGAACCGGGTCGGGTGGGTCCTTGGTCAACTTTTAATTTATTTGATAACTGCAAAATTGTGCACCTTTTTGGGTTGAAGGAGCACACACAGATGACTTTTGTATAGTTTTGCAGGCAATTAATTTCAGCCATGGCGTCTCCGAGCATTATTCACGTCAAGGCGAACATATTTTAATTTGATGAAGACCTAATAGTGTTTCGAGCATATGCTCAACGGAACAGAACACAGAACTTGTGAAAGGGAAAAACTTTAAATGCAAATGAGTTGGCATATGGTGACTGCTGAGCACTGAGTAAGGACATCAACTGGAGTCGAATTCTGTTCAGGGAACAACGCACCCACATTCCACCGAGTCATCAGGTTAATTCAATTTGAGTTGTAAGCAAATTTCGCACAAATTAAATGCATAAACTTTTCCCATTGACAGACACACATGCCAGCAGCCGAGAGCCATAAATTTGCCAAGTGTTTATGTAAACGACCCCCCGATTGTGTCGGTTGCGGATTGTGAGGAGCGGCAAATGAAAGCCATCGTCTGGCTGCACTTTGTCACCAGGCATGCGGAACATAATGCCGATTTTTTCGCCTGGAAAACGGATAGGCGGAGGAGGGCTGGCAGGCTCTAGGCGGGCTCTAGGCAGGACTCGACAGAGTCGGGCTCGGCAAGGCGATAATAAATCTTCCGCTTGGAACAAATCACAGCAATTCCATTATATACACATTTAATGATGTTGCCAGAGAAAGCCGCCAGATCCGAATCCAAATCCAAATCCAAATCCAGAGCAACGAGCCAGAGACAATTACTTGCAGCCCGCGAGCAATTTCTACGGCTTTATGCACTGAGAAATGTATTTTTTTAAGTGTCGTTTTAAAGAGTGCAGGTCATATTTTACAAGATTAAATGTTAAATGTAAATGTTAATATTTAAGGCAAGATTATAAGCTCATCAACTGATGAATAACTTTTAGAAAATTCAAGAAGTAATTTTTAAATATATTTACGATAGGATATCCTTTTTCTTTATTGAAATCCTTGCTTATTTTCACTATATTTTTAAATATTTATGAAGCTTAATTAATAAATACAGTACAGTTAATTTGTTAAACAAGACATTATCCAAAACCAATTACTTATCCTCATGGCAAAAGATTTTCCTAGGCTTCTTTCAAATTTAAATTTACTGAAATGACTTCCCCAGAAAACAATCAATCTTTAAAGCTCTTGTTACCTTTAAAACTATAGTTTTCGCTGTGTAACAATGGCGAGAATGACTGTCCTGGCTTTCAGCGAGTGCAACAACATGGCCAAGTTGTTAAAATAATCACAAGGAATGCCCGCGCCGACCTGCTCAGGGGAATTCCGGCTAACAGAAGGGAATGCCGGCGAGCTGCTCAGGCAAAGACAAAGTTGCGCTGCAGCTTTGCTATTGCGATTATTTTTAATTAGCAAAATTTCTTTATGCATCGACAGTGGGGCAGGAAAGGTAAAGACAAAGTCTTTCATTAATTAGAGCCAGCAGCCAAGTATATGCAGTGCATCCCGCAAGCTGAAAAAAAAAAACTGAGAATGGAGGGCGGCGGCACACACATGCTCACTTTCGTCACGTCACCTGCCCAACCTCAGCTTCGTCACCTGTGCTTTATATTTACCCATAAATCTGACGCGAAATAGAAACAGGTGGCACAGAAAAAAGGGCAGCTAGAAAAGGGAATTTTCCTCGGGGAGAAAATTTTGCAACGAAGCTGCTTATTAGCTTTGACATTCGAGTGCGATGCACTCTGGCCAGAGGTGTTTCGCTTGATGTTTTGCAATCTTCTTTTTATCATCCGCATATACATCATTTTTTTAGGGCTCGCATAAAACATGGCAACGATGGTGGCAGCAGCATAATTTATTACTCTCTTGCATGTTATTCTTAAAGTTGTGTCAAAAAAGGAGTCGAGTCTGAAAATTTATATCATTTTCAAGCAAACGATTCTATCCTAAGAAATGTGCCTTTCTAAATAATTGATTAGCATTATTATGTGTATTTTTAGTAGCCAGACCACCATAAATTTTGTAAGTATTTCGTTTAAATATTTTTAAATATTCTTTTTTGACTGCCAGAAGAGCTAACTTTAATCTGTTTGAAAGCTATTATCTGGGAAACATTTTCCATCCTTTATCCTTTCCTGTCAAACTTTTAAGCTGCCCAACAGGTATTTGATATTCAATGCACTCATCCCTGTATATATATTTTAAACAATGTCATGGCCTCCCGCTTACTTTGTCAGCCATATTTTTGGGAATATGTGGCATGGAAATACATAGTTGTCTTCAAGTTTCTGTGATAAAAGTGTGCCCTCTGTCTGCTGACCTCGATGCGACAAGTTATGTCCGACTTTCAGGCTCTGCTGGAGTCGAAGAGGAGGAGTTCCTTCATCCGTTGTTGCGCCATAACCATAACCTCAAGCCAGGCATCGAGTAGCCAGCTAACCGAAAATATCATAAAACTTTTCAACTTTTCCATTCCACTAAATGCGAAAGGCCAGAAGGGGCTCGGAGGAGATGATTGGGATAGCAGTAGCTTCTGGGCCATGTCAAAAATGGCTCGCTCACGTTGCGTTGCTGACCGCATCACGCTCCAGAGCATAAAGCAATTACAGCGGCGTGCATTGAATCCAGTTGCTGCTTGATATTCGAGTCCCGAGTACGGAGTACGGAGTCCTGTGTCCTGTGTCCTGAGTTCCCAGTCCTGCTGCACGCACCTCCGGGCGGCACTCTGATTTATGAAATTTACCAAAGCACCAGGACCCGCTCTTTGCACGACTCCACATCCCTGAATGGGTTCGCAGTGGGCTTTCGGGGCGTTGCTAGTGTGAGATTTGATTTCCAGTCAGTCATTGACTTGACTCGACTTGGCTAACCAACTTTTTGACGCCAACATCCCATACACAGCATGTGTGTTGTGCGCTGCACAGGAAAAATTCCATCAAAATATCAGTTTCCTTTTGTTGGTTATTACAGCAAAGAAAATTATCTTTGGGATTTAAATGGGTTATGAAAGCATTTTGATTTGAAGTTGCCAATAAAAAAAAGGTGATTTATACTCAAGATCTTGTCAATATTATATAAAATGCTCAACTTTTTTAGCTGGAAAAGTTTAGAAATAATAAATCGTATAAGTTCTGAGACTTTATGAGTTGGCAATCAAATTATGTTGTGTATTAATATTTTATAGAGTCAACGTAGGTCTTAAGTTTTTTAAGAAAAGTAATTATTAACCTCTAGTTAATCTGTACTCTATAAAAAATTTATGATTTTTTGTTTTCAATTGATTTAAAATTTTAAAATTATAAATAAGTGCGGTAGTCACAATGGGTCAGTAATTCAGTCAGTAAATTGAGACAACTTGACTAAATTTTGACTAAATATTTTGAAATATAAACTGAAATTGAATATTAGGATTCAACTCAACTCTCTCGTCAATTACCTACTCGTCGCTTTTCTCTCATTCTCGTCGTCTTTGGTCCTCGATGTGCTCTTGTTCTCGTCGACATCTGCTCCTTATAATGCTTTCAACTTCGTTGTGATTACTCGTCGTTCCGTTTGCTCTAAGTATTGTCTAAGTATGCTTGTTCCTAATAAGATCACACACAAGTATTTGTTTTAGAAATCAACAACATCCTAGATGGCAATTATCATGGATATTTTCTGATTCACTCCCGATTTACCTGGACAATTTGGCCTCTCAAAACGATCTAAAGAGGTCAGAAAAACAATATACAATTCGAAACTTATTGCCAATTTCATGTTATCCCCCCCACTCATGACTCATTTTGTCCCGCATAAATATACATATATATTTCTCCAAGTGGCCACCTGGAGTCGGTCGAATCAATAGAAATTTCTGTGTGCCCCATTGCACTGAAAGTTTTCTGGGGGGGGGGGGGGAAGGGGAAAATTGAAACTGAAAAAGTTTCAGTTGCATTTGGCTGTTGTCTATGCAGCTCGGAAAAGTGGCTTAGACTGTCGACACAAAACTTCATTCAGGCCATGCTTAAATCTTGTCAATTGCAATTTTCGTCCTTCCTTTTTTCTACGTGGATGTGGCTGCTTACTGCTACTCTGTGTGTGTGCGGGGGGTGGTGTGTGTTTGGTGTCTCTGGTTTTCCTCTATTCCGCACAAGTGACAATAAAGTTTTTAGTTTTGGCTGAGAGTGCGTGACGAGTTTTTGCCATTAGCCAGAGCCGAATAAACTTTTTGGTTTATATAGAGAGGCAGAAACAGCGAGCTGCGTGTTAATGAAGCCATAATGAGGCGGCGGCTGCCTTGAAACTTAAATGAAATAATGGCCGGCAACGGCACCGGGTGCGGCTCAGACTCCGCGACGAAGTCGAAAGAGAAAACTCCCATTTGTAGGAGACGTTTTTAGAGGCCATTGTCGAGCCACCTTTTGTAGTTAAGGGGGAATTGCTTTCCGCCCTTCTGCCACTAATCACAAGTGCCCAATCATCTTTATTGCTTGACTCGAACTCAAATACGGCCTGTCGAAGCCAAGCAAGGATACGCCGTACAAGGACAAGGATTTGGGTGGTCTCAGAGCCTCCGAAAGCCGCTGAAATTCGTTTGTTGGGCGAAATTCACTTGCGATTGTTTGTCAGAAGAGCGGCGGCGGTTCCGTACGGTTGGGTGGTTTTTGGGTGGCTGTGTGGTTTTCGGGGGGTAGAGGTTTAGCGAGAACAGCCAACGGTGAAATACCCGTGAAAGCCGCAGCACACACAGACACACATACGCCTCCAAGGACAAGCAAGAGTCTCGAGCAAAGGTGCAAACCAGCCAGGATAAACAGAAAACACGTTGCGTTTCGCCAAAAGGAAAACAGTTACAGCTTTCCGTAGTGAAAGCAAGGGGAAAGCCTGCCCCACGGCACAGGCTCTGGCAAAATCCCAAAAATGAAACCAAAGAAAAAATAAACTCAGGCGGGCAAATCGAATCCACAAAAAATGCTAATTTGGTATCCGTTTATGGTTTCTTCTGTTTTCTGTGCGTTGCTCGTTGGCCAGAAAATTGGGCTAAACATGTCTATCTGCGAAGGCACGTACATTGGCATTATCTATAATCCATTAGGGGAGACCCAACAGAATCAATTGCAGGCACTTGACACATGAATAAATGGCATTTAAACTGACACCCAAATAAATTAAATAATAAAAATCTCAACAACGCCCCGGGATTTGTTGGCGCCAAAGCCGTAAAAACTCCAAATGTTTCCCGCTTCAAACAGGGCAATTTGCGTTTGATTCGAGCTTCCTTTAAAATCCCTCCTTTGTGTACTCTCCGCCCAAGGATAATCCCAACTAATTTTGTTCTTCTTCCAACAGGAAGGAGACAAAAAAAATCCAAATTCGAAATTACAGAAGCCACCGAGCAAGCATCAGAATCCACTCGCCAAGCCGAAACTAGTAGTTATGCATTTAGTTTGGCCGATTTGCCGATTTGGTATGCGGCCATGCCAAAGCCAAAAGCCAATTACCACGAAGCGCCATTGAGTAAGCCATTTAAATGCAGGAACAACAACAACAGACCCCTCGATGCCATGCAGAGTCCTCTGTCTGGGATGCAGAGCCCCAGATACCCCAGATGGCGGCGGACCATTCAAGGGGCCAAAGTGCGGGGAAAATTACTTAATGCGGTCATTAGTTTGGCGCATTTGGCCAACTAGATTCCGACTGGTTGCGATGTCCAGGCCACTCTACGTGACTGCACGGCACAAAATGTGATATGGCTTGTAAATCTTAGTGAAATAATTTATACAAGTGTATTTATTATTTCTTGTGAAGTGCTCAATTTAGTTTGCAAACGGAATTTATATAAATAAAATATTAAATATATGTTACATATGAGATTTTCACTACTTGTACTCACACACCTGAACCCTTTGACGAAGGCAAACGTTCGCCAAAGGACGACGATCAAGAGAAGACCTCAATTAACAGAGAAAAAGGACGTGTGGCCCAGAGAGTGTACAGAGAAAATCCGAGGCTGTGTTTGGTGAGAGAGGGTTAAGAGAAGTCCCAGTTAAGTCCAACGACAAGACTAAGAAGGTTCTCTTAAATAAATGTAAAATTCCCTTTAAATTGTATTTTTATATATTATGAAATATCCTATTACTTAAAATATAATTTAGACAACTATAATTTTATTATTAGTTAAAACCGGACATTAATAATAATGGTAATGGATTTTGATAATGGAATTGGCTTAATAGCAGCTCGAATGGAATTCCTTTCCCTTAATATTTTTTTTATTTTATTGTTTAACCTATATTTTATATTCTTAAATATAGAATATTATTTTTAAATAAATAAATTGGAGTGTAAAACTTAAATAATTAATAATATATTTCCATATTCCAAAGAAGTTCCCTTCAAGTTGCTGAACTATTCCTTGAAAAATATGTTAAAAAAATTTTTAACTTTAATAGCTTTATGGAAACTTTTAAATATTACTTTAAATATGGTTCTTAAAAAGGTATACTAACAATACTAAAAAACTTAGTATACAAATATTCACCGTGCAGTTACTTGGACATAATTGGAAAATGGAAACATTGCTGGGTGCTTTTTTATTTATTATAAAGAAATATCAAATATTTGCCATTATAAAACTATATCCTGGCCTCTGACTGGATAAGGAGTGTTTATTAATAATATGCTTAATATCATATTATATACATATGTTGGTAAGAATCAGTTTCCTAAAATTATAAACCTACATTGGGGTTTTCCAGAATAAAATAATTCCAGAATAAGAAAATATTAGAAATTAATACTGAACCTTAAAAAAAATATTAAAAAAAGGAAAGAATTAGTATTATAAGCCTTCGATTATTTAAAAAATTACCTAATGTAAGGAACAAATTTGTATGGAACTTTAATGTAATATGTCTGGTTCCACTTTTATCCCACTTTACCCAATTGCAGCTTATAAATATTTATATATTTTTCATAGGTTGCAACGAATCTGTTTTTCCTATCCATATATTGTTTATTAAATGCCATAGAAATAATCGAAATAAAAGCATTTGTCCAACTTCGACTCCCCAACTAGCATTCCTGTAATGTTTCAGTAAGCATTTTATGGTTTTTGCTAAGGGAATCTTTTTTTCTCTGTGCCACCAAACCACTTGAATGTCTGAAATATCCGTGCGAAAGTGCAGTTAAGCTCCATTTGAAAATAAACTCAATTCAGTTCAGGTGGAATTTTCAGTTAGCCAAGATGGGGATGATGGATTATGAGTTTGCAAAATGCTTTCAATGTGTAATGCCCGCGTGTCAATTGCTGGCTGGCTGGATCCGCTTACACTCAAACCAGAACCCCTGGCGGTGGCATGGAGGGGAAAAAGTCGAGGTGGGGACACAAAACAAATGAGAGTTTAGGAGGGACAATCAAACAGATTACCAACAGCAGAAAAGTTTGATATTCTGGGCGGGGGAACCGTGGATGTGGGCAATGGGTCACCGGCGAGCACGAGTCCGCTAACAAATGCGCGAATGATAAAAACTAAACATGTCCGTGGCTTGGTGTTTTGTTTGCAATCCCCCGAAAATGTTTCCTGCTGGTTGATGGCATTCTGAGCGTGCCCGAAGCTCAATTTAAGCACTTACACCACCTTACACGCCGCCCCTGACACCAGGGCAAGTTAATGTTCCCAGAACATGAGGTAAATTCACCCAGAAAATCGCTGAAAATTATAAAGCGATAATCTGTGCGAAAGATGGCTAGGGATAAATTCAGTTGAAGTGACCCCACAAACGCAATAAAGTTTTAAAATTTTAAAAAATTATTTAAAATAAGTAATTAGTTTAATAATATGTTAAATAATTATAAAAAAATAAATTGGGTTCCTTAAAATATATAGATGATTAGACTAAAAGTAACCTAAGTTACTATTTTTTTTTGGAAAAATTCGGTTTAGCGTGATTAACATATATTTTAGATCAGAGTTTATCTTGTAGCCATCTCCATTAGCACAGAAGAAAAACTAGATAAGTTTTAGTATTTGTTGTTGGCTTGTACATTGAATGTGAGCTTAAAATTATTTATTATTAAAATTATTATTATAGTCCACGATTATTTGAAATTGCTTGGAAGTGTATTCCAGTATATCTAAGTTTGTGCTTTCAAAAATAAATACACATGAATATTTTAAAATTTATATAAGACAAATTTTTGTTGTTTTTTATATCTCACAATTAATTAATTAAGTAATTATTTTGATTTATTAGAATTAAAAATAAACCTTTGTCTTAAAATTCGCTTGCTTGTTTCGGAGTTGTCTCCCACGTCATATTTCGACTGCTTACCAAGCAGCTTATTTAGATCACACTTTTTTGGGACAAAGTATTCTATAAATAAACATTTATATCTGATTTACTTATACAGTATAGAAACGATTTCATTTTTATAGCAGATAATATATTTGATTGCTATATTTCCATAAAACTCGTGGCTATAATTATCGATATTATATTCTCTATACAATTTTATAGCATGTGAATTCCGCTACATTTATAACAATGACTGTTAAACCTTCAATAATTATCGCTATAATATGCTCTATACAAGTGGCTGTATGATAACTGCTTTGATTCAGTTAACGTAAAAGTAACGGTACATTTATGACAATGACTCTAAAACTTGTAATTTGTGTCAAAGAAATATGCTATAAACTAATTGGTCAAATTTTAACTTCTTACCGAAAATTAAAAAGTTGTAATAACAATTGCAATATATAATGTATAAAAGTTGCTTATTAAATATGGAATAAACTGCATAACTGTTCCCAGCATCTTACAACATTACCTTAAACCACGCCCAAAATGCAAGCAGTGTGGTTTTCTTTTATATATGTATATTTACAATAAATGTTAACATATAAAAATTACAATGACTCTTAAACTAGCAATAAATATCGCTATAATGTTCTCTATACTGGCTTTTTTACAATCTATAAAACCTTAAAGAATTATTGCTGTAACGTGCTATATACAAGTTCCTAGAATGTTAACTGCTTGCATCTGTAAACAAACAGTAACGGTACATTTATTACAATGACTCTAAAACTAGCAATAATTATCGCTATAATATTCACAATACTATTTTATAGCATGTGAATTTTTCTATATTTATAGCAATGACTGTTAAACCTCAAATAATTTTCTCTATAATTTCTACATACAAGTTGCTGCCTGCTAAACTGCTTGGATTCTGTGAACATAACAATAACAGAAAATTTATAACAATGACTCAAATATCTTGCAGTCACTTAAAAACTTTCAATAATTATCTCTATAATTCATTACTTAAATTTGTAGCATGTGAATTCCGCTAAGTTTATAGCAATGACTTTAAACTTTCAATTATTATCGCAATAATATATCAAGTTGCTGCCCAACTAAACTTCTTAAAATCTGGTAAATTTATAAAAAAAAAATAATAATATATAAAAGTTCTAACCGCTTATTTAAATATTTTATTAATTAGAGGAATTTTTTATCTCATCATCCCTTATACATACAATAAGCTGCTTCGCTTTTCCCAGCATCTTACAGCATAACCTACCCTTAATCCACCCCAAAATGCAAGCAGTGTGTTTTCGTTTATATTTTTTTAACAATAAATGTAAACATAAAAAAAAAGAAAATATCGAATGTAAAAAACTCTACTTGACAAAACTTTGATTTACGAAGCCTGCATTCCGTGTATTCGCAGAAAGCACTGGCGTGGGACTCGGGATGCTGTACACCGGATACAGTGGGGCGAACTCGTTGGTTCCAAAGGCATTTAACTCCTCCTCATTGATGTTACCGCGTTGCGTGTGCTTGGATTCCTCGTAATTAGGAAGACCTGAGGAATAAGAAAATAAAGAATTTACTTTATATAAAATGAAAATATTGCCTTGGTATAAATAAATTCATTAAATTACGTATCAATAAAAAAAATCTAAGATAAAAACTAGACTGATTAGCATTTAAACAATGTTTTGACAACACAATTAGCGATATCTGAAGATAACCGAGCTCCGATTCCTTTCAAAAGTTTTCAGATAAGATTGCAATTAATCATTACTGGTTCGTGGGCACGTATATGCTTCCCGACAAACACTTTATTCCTATTTAAATCTATGGAATCATGCACTCACCCATATCCGCTGAAGTGGGGGTTGGACCGGTGGGAACATTGCCAAGTGCCGTCACCATGGGCAGCTCATCGGGCGGATCCCTTCTGGACTGTGGACCCTCGTAGTGGCCACTTCGACGGGGAGGCTGCTGCACCACTATGCCGGCAACCGGCAACGGAATGGTGCCAATGGTGACTGGCATGACCATCAGCTGCTGCTCCCGCAGGCTCTTCACGAGCGCCTCAACCTCCAGCTGGTAGGCGATCTGAATGAGGTTGCTCAGCTCCACGCAGGTGGGCGGAGTAGAGGGCACGGGCAGGTCAATGGTCAGGGAGCGGGTGCACTGCTTCAGCACGGAGTCGCCCTTGGCCCGTGAAATGATGATCCGCTCCACGCGCGAGTGCTCTGGACTCACGCTGTAGTAGCGCACCAGCATGACGAGCGAGAGTCGCAGTTCGGAGACGGCCACGGCGGTGTTGTTGACCACCACCACAGTCACCGGTATCCGCTGGCCAGGCACAAAACCAGCTTGGGGCAGATGCAGCTCCAGCTTCAAAGGATCTGTCTTGCAGGGACCGCAGCAGAAGGTGCGATAGCCCTCGCTGTGGGCGGCCAACTAAGGAAATTTAAGAGAATAAATGATATAAAAATTGATCAACCCAACTATTTAGACTTACCCTTAATTGAGGCGTATCAAAGTTCAGATCCAGCATCTTAAGCACCGTAAAGCCCTTTGTGTAGGCCTGATCAAACTTCCAGGGTCTGATAAGCAGGACCTTGACAATGTAACGGATGCAGCCATGGCGACCCTCGAAGGACGAGGGACACTGGTAGGGCAGCTGACAGGCAAAGGTGTAGTTGTGGACGCCGGCCTGAATGGTGTGTCTGTTGTTGTCTGGCCCGGATAATAAAAACCATTAATGAATGCAAACACCTCTCGAAATACACCCAGCTTCACTCACTTTGCTCGGAACCCAACAGATAAGTGTTGGATGATAGATAATCCTCACGGCCCGCATACAGCTTGGACGAGCCCAAACTTTTCTCGCTCCATTTGGTTATGGAATATCCGACAACCTTAAGCAGAACGGCTAAAACGAAGAAACGAAGAGTTGGGTAGAAAAAATGAGAGTAAGAGTGGGTTGAGTAATGGAGATATTTTATCTTGAAAGCCAATATATAGATAATCCCAAATAGCAACTGATAGCAGCACACATAATCAGGTAATGCCATGCTATAAATTAAAACCTATGCACTTAGAACTATAATATTTTTTTTACTTTCTAAATTTATTCAATGAAATTTGTTATATTTTTAAAACCCAACGGAAAACCCTTCTCCTAATCTCCTTATTAAAATAATACCAAGACATTTGCGCTGTGTTATCAATCAACTTCATACATTCCGCACCAAAGAATGCCCGCTAAAGTCAATGTCGTCATAAACATATATATACTCCCGACATATACTACACACAAATCGTTATCGAGCAAATATTTATAATACCCTGGCCAAATAAAGCTATATTTAAACAATTAATCAAGCCCTATTGCGATCTGGTTTTGCCTTGCAAATTCTTTGATCAATTACCTTGCACCTCCTTGGATCTGTCGCACTTGAGGGTCACGCACCCGTTGACCAGTTGACCGGCGTAGAAGGTGCCGTGTCTATTATTATCAAAGCTGATCTCACACGTAACGACCATTTTTCCTCCAGTTCGAATGTCCGCGCAGGAATCCGCTAAAACCGATGGCCAGGGCAGCGAGTCGCGACTAACTTAAGTACAAAACCGGCGGACTGCTTGCGGTGCGAGCGATAAGAACGATAGCCCTACTCCGAGCCGAAGACCCGAACGAGCTTCTCCGGAAACGATATGGAATCGGAATGGTAAGTAGTATAAGAGCCGGTTAGGGAGGAGAAGTCTTATCGCTGCTGGGAGCGGAGGCCTTGGCCATGGAGAAGTTTTTAGCGAAGCTTTTTTGTTGGTAGGGGGAACCCGATAAGGGAGAGGCCTCGTATTACCATAGCTACAGCATCTCATTTGGAAATGTAAATATTTCAAGGACATAATGAAGAATGATAAAAAGTTGTGTTTCAAAATGTTGCACAATATGGAAAATAATATTTAGAATTTTAGTTAGTATTATAGATATTTTTCCATTTACAAATTCAATGCCTAATTTAAGGCACCTTAATTAGTGATTTCTTAGCGATTATAACTAGAAAATGATATTTTCTTTTACTTTTTATTAACCATTCAATGTAAAATATATTTTAATTATTTTAAATTCCATTTAATTCACAACATCCATTATTGTAATTACATTTGTTATATTTTGTCCATAACTTATCCCTTTCTTTGGTTTATAGCCAAGTTCCCTTGTCCTTGTCCCCATCCATTGCAGGATTGACAAAGGCCCTCTCGGCCATATAGTTCTGGGTGTAATCCGATGGGGGAGGAGCCGAGGGACTTGGAATGTCAAAGACTGGATACAGTGGCCTGTAGTTAGTGCCATCCAGATTGAGAGTATTGGGCTGTACTGGCTCCGGATCGTCGAGGTCGGCCTCGGTCTTTGTGTCTGCAGTGGAGCGCATGTGCAGAGCCTCCTGATAGTTGGGAGGAGCTGAAAAGAGCATTTCATTTATTAGAATGTAAAAAATACATTAAAAGTAAGCCAACTTACGAATAGAATCATCAATAGCCCAGGGATTGGCGGCATTTAGAGGAGGAGCAGTGGCCATGTGTCCACCACCCAAACCATTTACATCCAAAGGTTGATTCATCAAACCCCTTGGCTGGATCGGCACATGCTGGGACAGCGGAACACTTCCAATGGTAACGGGAATGCTGACCACCTCGTTGTGGTGACAGCCCTTTACCTGGGCCTCCACCTCTACTTGATATGCGATCTGTATGATGCCGCACAGGTTGAAGCAGGTGGGCGGAGTGGCTGGCACTTTAATCTCGTAGTTGAAGAGCTTCTTGCAGTTCCTCTGAACCGAGTCTCCCTTTAGAGTGTTGACCACCAGTCGCTCGGAGGTGGTATTGGGCATCGAAGGCGGCTTGCTGTGATAGGTCACCAGCATCGCAAAGGTCATCAGCAGTTGTTCTACGGGAATGTGGCTCTCATTGGTCACCAACACGCTAAGGGGAATGCTCTGGCCAGGCACAAAGCCAGTTTGAGGAAGCGTCAGCTGGAGGGACAGGGGATCCGATTTGCAGGGCCAGCAGCAGTACGTCTTTGAGGTCTCACTATGGGCGGGAACCTGGAAAATAAAAATAATTAAACAAGTTTACAATTATTTGAATTTATACTATTCTTACCCTCAGCAGTGGACTGCCGTAATTGAGGTCCATAACCTTCAGTACTGTGAAGCATCGTGTGTAGCTCTGGTCGAATTTCCAGGGTCTGACCAGGGTCACATTGGTCATATACCGAACCCTCCCATTGATGCCCTCAAAGGACGAGGGACACTCGCTGGGAATCTGGCAATTAAAGTTGTACGTGTGAATCCCGGCTTCAATGGGAACTTGGGCTGTTGATGACAAAAACAATTAGAAAATTATCCCAACAACCCCCCGAATGACTCATACTTACAGCTCAAATTGGAGCCCACCAGGAACGTTTTGGATGCAATATAATCCTCACGACCATAGAACGTGCGACGTCTCCTCCTACGGTTTGTGGTTACCCTTTCGCTCCATCGGGTCTCGGCATATCCGGTTATGTTTAAGGTAACAGCTGTGAAGGGGAAAACCATTTATAAACACATATGATAAACATTTATGTGATTTTTTTATTTGTATACTTTTAAGTATTTTTTTTTATATTGATTGCAACTTCCTAACACAAGATAGCGGGTAGATTTTTATTGCCAAACTACACATTTAAGGGTCGTAAAGATTCTTTGCATTTCAATTAAAAACCGAGTAATTTTTATTGTTCCTTAAATGTACTAGCAGGAAATAATATTATTTATGAGCTTATTACACTTTTATTTATTTATTAATGAGCTTAAAAACAATAAGAATTATACATTTAAGATAGATTACGAAATTATAATGCACGATCTTGATCTTAAATTGCATAAATATTCACTTTTTGTACAATTTTTAATCAATCTTTTAAGGCCCGAAATATAAACCTTTTAATTGAACGTCCCTGTCTCTAAATCACTACCTCCTTACTGGTAGCATAATTTAAAAAATGTATTTAAAAAAAATAAATGAACTAAAAATTACCTTTAAACTTTTTTTCATCTATTAATTCACTTGATTTTCACCTCCTTCAACTACTCATTGAAAATCGATTCCTAATGAAAGTTTACATGTTTAAATGGATATCTGATTCTGCTTTTTCCCAGAGCGCATTTGTATCTACCCATATTTAATGTCAGTTAATGCGAAACCATTGATTATTTTAAAAATATATTTATAATCTTATCGGCCGTAAATATTTATCATTAATGTATTTGTGTTTGGCCATCGAATACCTCCCTCTCTGTTGGCGTTAGATTTTGCACGTGTGGTCGACTCGCAATTATAAATAATATGAATCACCCGGGTCGATCTTTGCTGCAAACCATTTAACAGCACTCAAAAGTACGCCGATAAGATAAGCATGACTCATGCCACGGGTATCGCCAAAAAAACCAGAGTTTCAAGTTGGAGAATGCCACCCACTCTCACCTTTCACCATCTTCACTTTGTCCAGTCGCAGCGTTACCCTGCCGCTCACCACCTGGCCTCCAAAGTAGGTGCCGTGGGGATTGTTATCGAAGTCGATCTCACAGGTAACAGCCATAATTGTAATTGATTCCGTAATTGCTATTGTTTGCTATTTATTGGCCGATCCGCTCCTGATGCCGTTGCAAACACAACTGATTTGATTTCAATGCCCAACTCTGCTGCGTATTTACTTCGTAGCTTCGGAGAAGTTACCCAGTTGGCTGCCAGAAACGAACTGAGAATGAAACAAACATTGCGGCGGTTCTATATATTGGTAGCGATGGCCTGGCCAACTTTTATCTTATCGCTGTCACAATTTTGAATTATACTACTCGTACATTTCGCCAACGGTAGCCACGCAACAAAGAGTCCGGGGAGCTGGGAAAAGCCCACTGAAATCCTTGATAAACTGGCGAAGGATTGTCCAAAGTTTGTCTCTCGAATTGGGAAATATTTATCAGGGTCCTTCACTTCTTTTCCTCTTTGTCCAAGGCAGGATCTGCCTTCTTTTCTTCGGTTGGCTGTGGCACACTATAAACAGGATACAGGGGCTTGAAGGGCTGCTTCTCTTCCTTAGACTGCGACTGGGACTCCTGCTGCATCTGGCGGGACTTCTCCGGATCAGGCTGAATGTGCATGGCCTCGGCATAGCTAGGTGGTGCTGTAAATAATACAATTTAATTTTAACTTTGTCAATTAAGTCGCTAGATTACAATTTAACTCACCCAAAGTAGAGTCCTCCGACCAGAAATAGGGCGGAGCAGCTGGGGCACAGGCACCCTCACCCTCAAACAAAGTCAAGGCCCCATCACTTGGAGCTCCTGCAGCTGCCGATCCTTCGGGTACGTAATGCACCATTGGCGGTGCAATTGGGACCCCACAAATGGTAACCGGCATTACCAGAGTTCCATTGATGTGCATGCCCTTGACCTTGGCCACCACCTCGATCGTGTAACCGATCTTGATAATGCGACACAGGTGCATACTGGTGGGCGGCGTGGAGGGAATCAGCAGTTGAAAGTCGTACATCTTCCGGGAGTTTCTCATCACGCCATCAGCCTTAAGTTTGGCCACAGAAATACGTTCCGAGTTGGTGCCGGAACTCAGATCGCTAACGTAAGTGATCATCATGGCCAGACCCACCTTCATCTCGTGCACCCGAATGCTGCTGTCGTTGCCCACCAAGACCTTCAAAGGGACAACCTGACCGGGCACGAAGCCAGTTTGTGGCAAGGTCAACTCCAGGCTAAGGGGAGCCGAGCGGAAGGGCCAGACGCCAAAGGTCTTCTCACTCCTGGCCTGAACGGGAACCTAAAAAATCGGATTAAATTATTAATTATATTATTATTTTCAAGATAATCCAGAAACTTGCCTTAGAAACCGACTGATATGTTTGCATATCCATCACCTGGACTACCGTGAATGGCCTTGAGAACAGACTGTCGTACTTCCAGGACTGGATGATGTTCACAGCCACCGAATAACATATACGACCGTGAGTCCCCTCGAAAGAAGAGGGACAGTGGATAGGAATTTGGCAAGCAAAATTATAAGTTCTCACTCCCGGCTCCAAAGAGATTTCTAAAGAAATTATTAGGGTTCATAGACAGTACATCAATAAATCTAAAGATATATCTTACCCGCACTTGTGGCTGAACCCAACAGATAAACTGTGCTGGAAAGATACTTTTCATAGCCATTGTACGATTCGGAGGTGGACTTGTTGTTCGAATCGGTTTTGCTCTCAGTCCAATGGGTCTCGGCGTAACCTTTGACCTTAAGTCTGATGGCTGATAAGGCGAGTAATCAAGATCGTTACTAATTCTGATGAAATCCGTGCACTGCTCACCTTTAATTGCTTTGACTGTGTCCGTGCTCAGAGTAACTTGGCCGGATATAGTTTGGCCCGCATAGTAAACTCCTTGAATATTGTTGTGAAACAGAATCTGGCAAATAATACCCATTTTTTTCTACTGATAATTTATTAGAGTATCACGCGGTTGTTATTATTTATGGCTCCAGTCAATTGTTGAGCTCTTTCCTCTTTAATGGTCACAGGCAAACTGAACAAAACCGCCTTCAATCTAGTTCTTTTATGCTTTTGCGACCTTTTGTTGGACTTATCTTATCGCCACAATCATAGTTCTTGGCCAACGAAATATATTTTACATTGATTAGCAGTTTGATCAGTTTTATTACTGATAACAAAGATAAAAGTTAACCACAGAAAAACCCCCCAGCTGTGATGGGACTCACTCAAGTATTGGACTCAACTCAAATAATATCAGTCATTTGCACTTGTTTCTGGGCAATCGATAAGATAGAGAGGCCCAACCCAAACAAATATTGCTCACTGTAACTAATCCTTCTCAAAAAGTGTTCCTAGTAGGCTGCCAGCAATGATAGTACAAGGTTTAATTTATTTGAATAGCTAAATGATTAAATAATAATTTACAATGTTGGCATTACCAAAATTAACTCCTTTCAAAGCCAAGTGCTTCTGTCCACATCCTCGTTTACGTAGCCGCCTTCAGTCTTTACTTCATTGGACCTCAGAATCCATTCGTCCGTTTGATTTTCCAGATCAAAGACAGCATATAACGGGGTAAACTTAATTTCCTGTTCTTGTTTGTCCTTTGACTCTTTGATGGACTTTTTCATGGATTTCTTTTTAGCTTTGGAGGATTTCTGGGTTTCTGGAGAGATGTGCTTGGCCTCGGCATAGTGGGGAGGTGCTGACGAAGGTTAAGGAAAAATTCATTTAAATAAAATATACTAATAAATCTTATATACTCACCAATTGAGGTATCAGCAGCCCAGGGATTCAGGGGACCAACTGGTTCCATGACCTCTTCATTTTCTATTAAAACCAACGCCTTTGCATCCAATTGCTGCGGCGGCAGATCTTCTCCCCAAACTCTGGCCTCCTTTTGCAGCTGCTTGGTGAGTGGAACACTGCCAATAATCACTGGCATGTGAACCGATTGATTGGCATGACAACCCTTGACCCTGGCCTCCGCTTCCACCTGATATCCAATCTGGATGATGCTGCACAAGTTGAAGCAGGTGGGCGGCGTTGCCGGCACTCGGATGTCAAAGGTGAATTGCTTGCGAGACTTTGCAGGGGCTCCTTCGCCAGTTTTCTGCACCATCACAAAACGATCCTTGTTGGTGTCCGCCGTCGGTGGTTGACTGTAGTAAATCACCACCATGGCCAGTGTCACGGTTATATCCTCGACGGCAATGCCGCTGTCATTAGAGACCATTACGCCCACAGGTACAGTCTGGCCGGGCACAAAGCCACCCTGCGGTAGGGAGAGCCGAAGGCTGAGCGGATCTGACCGGCAGGGAAAGCAGCAGTAGGTTCTCTGGGATTCCACCTGGGTGGGTACCTTGAATAGCAAGGCGTATTAAGGTATTAAAAATAAACCTCACTCCCTTAACTTACCCTCAACATCAGACTCTCGGTGTTCAAGTCCATCACCTTGAGTACAGTAAAGCATCGACCAAAGTTCTGATCGAATTTCCAAGGCCGCAGGAACCTCACATTGACCAAGTAACGAACTCGTCCATGGGTTCCCTCAAACGATGAGGGACATGTGATGGGCAACTGACAGGCGAATCTATACGTGCTAGTGCCCGGCTCAATAGTCACCTCTGAAATGGAGCTTTGATTTCTTTATCTCTTGATTTTTATTGAAATTTATCATCTTGAAGCACACACCTATGCTGGAGCTCGACCCGTGCAGATAGGCCTTGGTGGCCATGTAGTCCACATGCCCCTTGAATGACTCACCGTTCGACTGATCCTCCGAGTCGAATTCGGGATCCCGCCAGTGGGTTTCGGCGAATCCTTTGATCTGCAGAACCACCGCTGCATGTAAAAGTATGTGATTTTTAGAAATTGCAATTTAAGTACAATTAAGTCTGCCCGCAAACAAACTTCCTCATCGAAAAACGATAACGCGGGCGAAGACAATGAATCAGACTCTTACCCTTAACTGGTTTTGCCTTCTCAGTTTTGATTACCACCTGTCCAGAAATCAGCTGGCCCGCGTAGAAAATCCCCCGAGGGTTATTGCTGAACTCAATCTCACAGATTACCATCGTTCGTTTAGATTTCTAGTGATAATCCCGGAGAGCTAGTGAACTTTTGCCCTGTCTGCGCCGTGTCTACCAGCGAACTGAAGTCCCCCACGGGTTCTGTTTTTATTTTATTTTATTCTTTTTTTTTTTTTGGCCAACATTTTTATTTTATCTTATCATAGGCGATAGGTATTTATGTATTTAAACACAAATTTGTGGCATTGCTAGCAAAATATTTACATATGTAAGTGACAGCGATAAAAATGATATGAAATTGAGTGGTAAAATGTTAATCGATGAGGGGCCAAGACTCTCAAGGCTCAGATAGCTGTGAAAAAGAGATAATGTAACTAACATTGACTACCGAATTCTGCTGAAAGTTGAGAAGTTACTTATTTATGGCCTAATTTTCACTCAACCATTCGCGTTGCCAACCATCCGTGATTTTTGCACCCGCTCGGCAAAGGAAAACATTGCAGTGGGTTTTGTAGAGAGTTAGCGGCGGCGATAAGATAAAACTCGGCCAACAGCAAATATTGAGCAACAGCGGAGAGCCGTCTAGGCCCAGTTGATAGTGGCAATAGCCTCAGTTCCCGTTCAGCAGCGAGCGCGTGCGGACCGATCGCGTAACTAATATTAGTTCTGGTGGAGGAGAGCCCCGATTCCGATACCATGTCGAAGAACTGCATGATAACGTTCGACCAGAACGAGCACGGCACCTACTTTACCGGCCAGGTGATAACCGGCAAGGTGATCGTCAATCTGAACAAGACCAAGAAACTGCGCGGTACGTAAGCCCGGCCAGGACTCGGGAATATTTCATTAACTTATCTGCACGGTCGTATCTTATCGCATCGCTTTTGGATAATGCCAGTTTTTGGCCAAAAGCAAAGTTTCAACAAACCATTCAAATGGGTAATTTAGTGATAACCAAGCGGACACTCCAAATGTGCGATAATTGATGATGCCCGCAGCTTATGGTTACTAACAATCGTTATTTTGCGGCCAGGGGATCTACCCTCCGAAGTGATTTTATTTTGGTTTGAGGAAATGCCAATAAGAGTTAGTCACGGTTTGTGTCTGGGCCTGGCGCTATCACAGAGAGGATAAGATTAAAAATAAAGAGAAAGTAAGAGAGAGAATAGTAGATTTCTACTTCAAAAATTTTATGATAATTAGCCGGCTGGTCCTTAACTAAACATTAAGGTTACACCTCACTTGTAGTTAAATAAGTAAAAAGCTAAAGTAGAAGTTGCTGGACTAAAAGATATACACTACTTAAAGCAATAAGTTAAAAAACAAATCCGTAAGAGTGCTAAAAATAATGTGGAGCAATAAACATAACAAAGTTTGATTTTGGTTTGTCTGATTTCAACACCACCGTTCGTGGCACGACTAGCCTTTTAGGGTGAACCTGAGTGCGAGACAAATCTAAATATAATTGTTTATTTTCGATTTCTCTCAAATATGAATATTTCTCACAAATATTTCACATAAATTACGTTTTTACCGAGCCCAATATTAGCCTTATTAATTATTTTAAATTTTGTATACCTTTGATTTATTTATAATTGCTCTTTGTTTTATATTATTAATATATTTTGGGTATAGTTTCAATAAATATCTTAAAAATATATTTAAAAAAAATTCACTCTATTGTTGCCTAATTAAAATAAAAACAATGTATAATATTATAATTACAATAATTATATTAAAATACTTTCCAGTCCAGTTTCTGTCATTTGGTTATCTTCTTATTGTCTCCTGTGATGAGTAACTGTAAATAGTAAGAGGATGACGAAGGGGTAATATAAGATGTAAATATTTAATTCCGTTTCAGATTAAACTTATGTATATATATTATATATTAAATTTCCCATTTATTTTTATACCCTTGCAGGGTATTATAATTTCAGTCAGAAGTTTGCAACGCAGTG
>JAEIIJ010002790.1:0-21839 GCA_018904815.1 Drosophila ogumai
AAATAATTTTTCCATTGTTTAAATCATTAAAAAGTAATAACAAAATATTACACTTATCGTTGTTTAACATCAAAATTATTTTGTAAGAATAATTAAAACTATTAAAATTAACATTTAAAATACTCAACATACGATTCATCTAAAACTACTGATAGTAAACTTTGCGGATTTCGATTGCCTAGAAAAAAATATTTATTTCGTTTCCGTTGAAATGAACTTTATTACATTCATTGATAATTCACACACTCGTGGGTTCACTTATTTAACCTCATATATAATCACAGAGATAAAGAAAAAAACAAGAAAACATTTCCACATGTGTGGAAATTTTCTTGTTTTGTTTTTCTTTTATTAATTAGTTTTTTCGTTTCTCGTTTTGTGCTACATTTTTAACTTTGCTTGACAAAACAGCTGTATAATATTAATAGAGAATTATTTCGCAATTGTTACGTAGTTTTTCTAGTTGAATTCTCTCTTCTCCGTTGCAGTAATTGCTTTAATTGTTATTCAAGAAATGCGCCGATCGCCGATCGCCACCCGGTTTCCCTCGTCAAGTAGTCTCTTTTAATTCTCGATGAAATTTGCCCACCAACAGAGACAATTATTGGCTTATGGCTTATTTTGCAATTTGTTATAATTGAGTGAGTGCAATATGCAATTGCATTGCAAGGCACAGCCTGCGATAGATCGTGAGTAGGGGGCGTTATTCAAGGCAACGTTTGATATCAATTCCTGAGAAAAACTAAAAAATAAAATTAAAATTGTAAAAAAAGCAAAACTTGAATAATTCAATTTTTAAACAGTCCTTGTCCTCTGTTTAATTTCATTTTTTATATTACTGTTTTGTAACATTCTAGCTATTCCCCAAAAATAATTGCTTGTTTAATTCGGAAGACTAGAACTGTCTAAAAAACCGTTATGAAAGTGCCGGGAACACAGTTTCTTACACCTTTATGGGTCACTGTGTGGCGGACTTCTGGCTTTAATTATAATACTCAGGTACAAAGTTAAGTAGTACTTGCAGTACATGGTTCTACCTAATTTCAGAAGGCTAACTCGGCCCAATTGCGAGTTACGCAAAAACCAGAACCAGAGCCAGGTGATGAAAGACCGAAAAAGTCTTCTCAACGCACGCACACCACCGGCACCGGCAAGTTCCGCACTATAAACGCCGAGACATGTCAAGTATACAAATTGCAGAGACACCCAGACCAGGCCAGACCAGGGAAAACTGCACGAGAATAGAGAATAAAGTCAAGAACGGATACCGAAGGAGAGAAGAGATCAACCGCACCCGCAAGTAGAGAAGACAAAGCAAAGCAGGCAAAAAAATAAGCGTAAAAATATCGAGGAATGCAGGAAAAGGCAAATCAAATCAAATGGACAAACCGAAGGAATGCGGCTCCAAAGATCGTTGCTGGAAAGAGAAGCAGCATAGCGGAATGAGTCGAGAAGATGGGGGGGGGTCTGTGGATGCTGTCAAGGTCGTTGGTGTTTGCCTTGAAAACACCAACAGCAAAAAAGCACAGATGCAGCGAATGGAACTGACAAGAGAACTGGTCAGTTTGCGAAAAGATGCGCCCAAGCAAAGCGCCAGAAGAGGAAGACGAAGAGTCAGATGGTAGATTCACCTTCTAGCCGTCTCTTTCGAGCCATTTGCCGTCTCTTTTGCAAAAACCATTGTTCTCCAATATAACGAAAAACTGCGAATACCAAAAAGTACTTGGCTAATTAGCAGCAGTACCGCCGAAAATGCTTATGATGAGCGGAATGAGCGGAGCGTTGTCTCTCTGTGATGTGATGTTGATGGATCCCCCGAATCACTACCCAAACAAGTCTGACAAATGGCATTGTCTTCATCCTCCCTGCCTTTAGCCAGCTTCTTTTGCTCTTTACATAATTTGCACGCTTCAGAGATTTGCGAGCTGAAAGGGTTTTTGAACCTCTCCCTAAATATCAGAAAGAAAAAAATAAAATAAACGGTCCATTAACAACAGTTCAATGGACGAACTGACAAAAGAGCCAGGGAACAAGGCCAACACGGGTCTTAAGATTTCATTGGTATTTCCCAAGTTTAGATTCTTCCTGTATATATAATATATCACTGATTTCTACCTTTGGTAATACTTTAAACAATAACAAAATTAAAAGGCTTATTTAACCTTCCGAAGTTAGCTTATTGTTTAATTTTTGAGATTCATTCGAAATGTTGAACTTTTTCTGACCCAAGATATATCTTCCCGTATCCTCCAATGTCGTCGTCGGCCAGTGATTGTGCTTTATTTTGTTTTGCTCTTGGGATTTAACAACATCATAACCAACCACATGGAGAGAATTGTATTTATAGATATAGCTCCGCGGCACTTATACCTTTTGGGGAGTGGCTCATTTGCCCATTTTTACGGAGCTATTGTATAAAGCGTTAATTCTTGTTTTATTTATTTATCTCTATATAAGTATATATATATTTATTTTTTGTAGAAGTAAATAACTTTTTCCCCCATACCTGTATGTACGTATGATGGGGTTATTCTTATTTGAATATTATTGTTATTCTTTCTTCATGTTTTGGTGTTTTTGAAGTCTACAATTAATTTCTTCTCTTTGTTTATTTGCAGGTAAGAGATGACAACTATGATGCTGTTCATCAAGTGGAAGTTAAAAAATATTGAGGGTATATATATATATAAACAAAATATTGCAATTAAAATGCTGTTAATATAATAATATTATTATTCAATACCTTGTAAGTCAATTCTTGCAAATGATATGATTTCATCTAGATTGACCGAATGACAGAAAGTCATCTAATGATCACCAATTTCAACCTTTCCTAACTCTATCTCTCTCGCACGCACACTCAGGTCAGTCATGTCTTGAACCACGGTTTCAAACTGGGGCGATCCAAAATGAATTTATTCTTTTTTTCCTACCTCTTTCACGTTATTAACTTCAAACTTTGAAGGGCCTTGCATAATTTGTACCTCCTTCTTTTGCGATCGTACAACCTGTGTAAGCCAACTGCTCCGTGAAAATGTTGCCAAGTAAAAAAAAAAAGGGGGAAAGATAGGCAAAGCAGGAAAAGATGATGAACGAGTTCTCGCAGAGGAGCGGTGCAAGTTTTCAGGGAAAGCTAAGTTCCAAGTCAGAAGCAAAGTCAGAGAGTCAGTGGGAAGTCAAAGCACTTTAAAGCACTTTGAACTCCTATAGTACACGGTTCTTACATATGTATGTATGTCTTATATGGCGTTCTGTTATCTGTGTGTGTCTATCTGTTTGAGTACTTACAAAAAGAAAAAAAAAGAAGTCAGGGGCCCAGTTTGTTAATAAAAGGAAAGAATTCTACAAATAAATAAATACATTTTGTTCAAAGCTAAGGAAGCAAAAAATAGCTTTATAGTATTCTTTTTGAAGGGAATTGCAACAACAAATAATTTACAAATTAATTTTTTAATATCTATAATAAAATTTGATAATTTTATGCCGTAGTAGTGGAAATTAACGTTAGTTTACTTGAATATATATATGTTTTTATAATTATAAATAATTTATTATATTTAAGTGGTCAAGATAAAGGGTATTCCAGCTTCTTCCTTGAAAATTTTTCAACAGCTTCCCCTTAACTCTAAAGAAAATCTTTCTCTTTTGGTTATATCTCGATTCGGTTTGTTGAAATTGTAAAGAAACTCAACGGTAATTGATCGAAGAGAAAGACGCAGATGATGATTATAATAATGATGATGACAATGATGACGACGATAGTTAGTGGCTCAAATCAATCGATCAGTATAGGGCATCGAATGTAATTTCTTTAACCTTAACTTTGCCGATCGGCGAACGCTGGGAACGTTGATTAATTCTCAGTCAGTCCATTGACTTTTCTGTCCAGTCATGCAGAACCCCCCCAAAAATACAGGAAAATAAATAAATAAAGACCGCGACTCGTCTTGAAGCTGCTCTCCTCTTCAATTGTTAAGCACCTCTAATTGCAAAAAAACACAACAGAAATAAAACTGTTTTGTAGATGAAGAAGCGAGGGGCAGTTTTCGTATTTTTCGTATATTTTTTGTTTTTTCGAAGCTTTTTTAGTCGAGCGCGTGAGACATTTGTCAAGAGATGTGCGTACTTTAGTGGGTTAAGGGAGGGGTAGAAGAGTGCGACGGAGTTAAATTTCTCACAAAAGTTCAATGTCAAGATTTTCGTTCACTTTTTTGAACAGTTTATTGAACCTTTACCCCTAAGCGAGCACTTACAACAAAGTAAATAACAACAATAGCAGCTTAACAGAAACGTGATCAGTTTTTAATGATGATGTTGATGCTTTACATTGATTAAATGCGTTGTTCTTGTCTATATATTGTTTTAGATACACTTAATTGTCAAACTAGACCGAAGAGTACAAATTATTTAGCATTCAAAAGCTAATAGAGGGTTTTTTAACCAAAAGAATCCATAAATAAATGAAATCTAAGCTCTGGAATTTGCACAAGATTTTGTATTAAACAGAATTTCTGAAAAACGTTGCTCTGCGCTTTGTTTGAGAACGTAATTCAACAGAACTATGAACGAGTTTTTGTTTTTTGTTGTTCATTTGTCAAAAAGCAGCCGAAAAAGAGCAAACAGAGCAGCAGCAGATACACAGATGTAGAAACAGACACAGATACGGAATAGAGATGCAGATAGAAGAGATACACACACATGCCAAAGATACTTTTTTCCAACTCCAATTTGTCGCGGCTTTTTGCCGTTAGTCATGCTCATATATATATCTATATATATATAATATATATGCATGTGTAAATATCTATATAAAGCTCGGCGATCAGCAACCAAATATTTCATCTTGAGATACAAAAACTTCTTGGAAAACATTGACAGATAGATACACACACACACACACACACACATGTATGTACATATGTGTCTGTGTATGGAAATGCCAACTCGGCAATACTCTTAAATGTATTTTTTGTGTATGTTTCGAGCTAGTTTCAGGTTTTTACTCAGTTGTATTCCATCTGAGCGAGATATACTTATACCGAGAGGACTGCTATTTTGTGCGGCTTGGAAACGACCTTTGCAGGCATTTTGTTATTGTGGCCACACTTCTTTTTTGTTGCCATGTCCAAAAGTGGGCGGCAAAGAGACAAAACCGTAGCGAACTTGGCCAAAACCAGATCAAATTCAGATTCAGATCGGATCGAAACGGTTTGGATTGGATCGCAGACTGGGCCAAGTCATAACACACTTGTGTCTGTTTTAAAGTAAATCACAACTAACTATAATATTGTTAATCTGAAAAATATATCAAGCCAGTAGTTATGTATATTAATTTTATTAGCTATATGTGTTCTATAACTATAACATGTTCGAATGGCATTTTTTTTTTCATGTAATTTGGTGATATTCTTAAATATTTATTTTTTTTATAGAATTTGTGAGAAAAATTTAGGGTTTTAAAAGCCTGTTATTTCTAATCTTTACCATCTTTTTCAAATCGTATATCTTAAAACTATCTATTTTTATGTTAGTAGCCTGTTTTTTGCATCCGGTTGCAGCTCTCGTGATTATGATCACCGCGCGATCATTATCGCCATGGTCACACTCATCCAAAACTGTCACATTAACTTTGATGAGGTGGTGCAAGATCGGCGAAGAGTGTGGCGCTGAGCCGCCGAAAGTAATCATCGCTTGGAAAAGTGCAGGCGAAAACAGAAAGAAGAAATTTTATTTATTTATTTTTCTTTGTCGCTGCTTTTTTTTTTTCTTTCTTTTTAACCTAACATAACTTTCACCTGATGCCGGCGACGACCCAGCAGCGAAAAAACGATGGCAAAACTCGCGCGCGCAGCATTAGAAGTCGTCAACATCATTGCAATTATGATTACGAACGTCTCCATGAGCATGATCATGATCATGTTCATGATCGTGATGGAGTTGTGCTGCGAAAAAATTAACACACACACACACACACATGCCAGGGCAGTGTCACCGCATAAAGCCACCGAATTGTGGCAAGTAAATGGAACTGTGTTGGAAAGTTTTCGATAGGTCGTCTATATGTGGAACGGTAATTCAATATTCGTCTTGATATGCGAGCCCAAGTGAAGGTTTTCCCAACCCCTTTCCCTCTCGCAGCATGGCAATGAACTTTGCGATATATTATATTGATATTATTTATTAAGATATACGGCAAGGGATTTCTATAATTTTACTTAACGATATATCATAAACCAATATGGATATGAACATATTGAATTTGCCTCAGAATATCTTTCAAGTAGAGGAATTATTGTATATACTAAATTGTTTTCTGTATTTTGAGTATCTATAATTTGTAAAGACAAAAATACTTGAGTATCTCTTGTCTTTTTCTTCTCCGAAAGATCTAAATCCCTTCGAAAACCCTCTTGACAAGGGCAAACTCTGCATATCTGCATATCTCAATGTGCGAGATGGTGACCTGCTTTTGCCTTAAACTTACCCAACTGCGCGTTATCTATCTTTTTCTACTCGAACTGTAGACTGAAGACTAGAAGGCCTGAAGACCGGCACATAAACCTACCATTACCGCTATTAAAGCCCCAACAATAACAGCAGGCTCTTAAAGAGAATCGTAAAAACGAAGAAAAAACAAAAACAAAGAAAACAACGAAGCAAAGTTCGTTTGTAGCTCTGATGATTTCGCATATGCAAACAAATGGCAAGTAACACTGCGTTGTTTTCCCCTCATCTTTTTTTTTTTTGTGTGTACATGTGTGTAACCACCAAATGACCTTAGCACAACAAAAATAACAACAATACTAGAGAGGGAGAGAAAGATGTACATAAAGAATGAAGTTTGTAAAATGGCGACCTGGTTAATAGTTTAGTGTTAAAATCCCCTTATTTGACCCGTTTCTATATATTTATTTCCTGCTATTTGCACAATACTCTGTGGAAAGTTTCATTCAGATCATTTAGCTCTATAACCTAAAACTTGTCTTCGTAAAATTGTGCTAGATCGACTCGCCTGCTGATACTGATTAAAAATATGTACGATATAGGGTAAGGAATGCCAGCTATATGCACAAGACTTTGTAGATAGTTGAGTACTAATAGCTCCAGAATTTAATAAATGGTTTGTTGATGCTGATTAAATATTCACATTATAAAGTTGGAAATGTCTTCTTCGCACCTTGGCAGGGTTATAAAACTATATGTATATTTATTTTAAAATTTTATTGATATTGTATTAGAATCTTTAGGGTATTTAAAGCCCAAGTCTTTGTAGACTTATGTTTTTTTTTTTTTTTCTGACTTTATTTCTTACCTGCTTTGTGTTGTTCTTTTCCCCCCTGTCTCAGCCCGCGCTCTTCTGGCAAACAAAACACCGTTAATTGACATAGAATTTTTCGGTTTATGCTGCGCTGACGTGAATACACAAACTTGTCGAAATAATTTCCATAAAGTCACGTCGTCAGTTGTCATATATGTATATATATATACATACAATACACACATAATTTCTCTTTAGTTTAAAACAAAAGCAGTCTCCCTATCGCAGTTCAATAGCCTCTTGAACTGTCAACTCTCGTAACCTCTCAGCAGTAACCTTTTTGGGCTCTATTTTTATTTATTTGTTGCTTCCTTTTCTTTAATCAGAGTTTTCGGAAAAACGTATACCAAATCGCCCCAATTTATGTGTGGGAAATCAGATTGAGAAACGAAATTTCAGATGGACTCGCGCTCCAGGGGGCTTTAGCTACAGGGGAGTATGTGATAAAGGCTTAAGTTCTCATAGATAAAGGTGAAAGAAATTGGAAAAGTCGTGAAAATATGATTTATATTTGTCTTTAAATTGATTAAAATTTTCCCTATCAAACGGCAAAAGTAGTTCCCATCCCATAAAGCATATTTATAGGTATTTTTATTGATTAGCATCATTGCAACATTATCATCAATCTGCCATCATTTCAGGGGATCGATGCACAATTTTAGTGCGGTGCAATCGCAATTGAAATGTTTCGTTAATTGTGACTAATGACTAATTAGTCATCGGTGTAGCATCGGTAGCATAGAAAATAATTAAAAGATACGTCTATATAAGAGCAGGAATCTTGAAGAGATTGACGCGAGACCGAGCGGTCGCCCCAATGAATCAATCATCAGCACAAACAAGTTTACATTGACCTTTGTCTAAAAAAAAAAACAAATAAAACACAATACAACGGCAGTAACTATAAATCCGAGATAGTTATAAGATTGAACGTGAGTGGCGGCTGCCTGCCATAATTATTATAATAAGAAGACGGCCATAACAATAACTTTTTATTCCTTATGCAAATGAACTTGAAAATTTATTTTTATTGCAACTTGTACTATCTGGCTCTTAGTCATTATGAAACAATTAAAAATAATATTTATCTGTTTTGTATATATATATTTTGTTTATTATTTTGTAAGGCGGAGCAAAGAAGGAACATAAAAAACAATGAGGGGCGTGGGCGGTGGAGCTCTATCTGCTCAAATACTTGCAGATTTCAGCTTCATTACACTGAGCGGATCCATTTTGCAAAATAGCAATAACCATCAATTATCGTCTGTCAATTGCGAATCTTGTAATGTGTATCTCAGAGATACAGATACATGGCATTGTTGCGCCTTCGCCGTCGCCGTCGCCGCCGCCGCCTTCTCGCATTAGATACAATATTGACAGACTTTTTTATTGCAAAAATGTATTATTTATAATTAATTGATTTTGCATTTTAGCTCAGCTGTTGCCACTGCTGCGGCTGCTGCTGCTGCTTATTATAATGATCCCGGGCCAGTCTCAGCCAATTGCATAATAATCTCAGCCAAGTAACACACAAAAATATACACACTTTTATTTCTATTATTTGGTGCGAGCGATTTTTTGGTCTTTTTGTGAAAGGTACAGACATTATATACAACACTCAACGGGAGATTGTTGGACACAGATACAGATTCGGATCTGGTTCGACAGGGAGTTCAACAAACCGCTCGGAATTCAAATCTATTGACCCAAAAACCACACACAAAACGTATCTGCAATAAATGGCAATTGAAAATCGGTTCCAAAAAAGCTTGCAAATACAAAAGGCAAAAAAGAAGAAACAAATCCAAAGTACCAGGGAGGCAGTGCGAAATCATTAAGCAAACAATGAGCAATCAGCGGAGCAGCGGATGCACGGAATGTCCAGGTCCAGGCCAAGGCCAAAATCAGCAGGAAGAATTAAGATTAAGGTACCAGGGAAAAAAGAAAGATGCAGAAAGACATGGAGGAAGAGAAAAAACAGAGAGAGAAAGAAAATACCCTCAAGTGGGACAAGGCCAAGACGATTGATCAAAGCAAATATTTAGTTCAATGAGCTCAATAATTTACATCGAATATGAAAGATATGTATTTATGTACATTAACGTAAATATTTATAACAGTTTCTTAGTTTTAATCTTTAATTTTAGCATTTTTTGCATTTTATATTTGTTGAAACTTTTGTCAAAAAGTCATATTCTTGATCAGCATCGATAGCCAAGTTGATCTAGACAAAGGACATTGTTTGTTCGTTTGATAATGATCAGACTCGACTGTAAATTTCTTACTTTTTAAAGTATACCGAATTTTTAACATTTAACAACATTAAAACTACTGTACATATCAACAGAAAATTAAATTAATGACAAATTACAAACATTTTTATTTTAAATTTATGACAATTAGCAAATCTAAGTACAAAATGTGATTCAGATATTTTCGATCAACATTCAAAAATTAACCAAAGTTACTCATACATGATAATAACCGAATTATAAACCTCACACCCAGCACCCTCCTCCCCTTTACATTTCACACATTGCGTATACGCAGCATGTGCTGCCTTCGGCACGGTAAAAAAAAAAAAATACATACAATAACACCCAACAACAAAGACATTTTTATGGACTACCTTGAACGACCTTGCCGCCGTTTAGGCGCCTGCTAAACAAACTTGGTCAAAATGCATTAACAAAATCGAAATACTGAGATTACAGCAACAAAAACAACACGACAGTCGCGCTTAACATTTTGGTAGCGTTTTCGTTTCGTTTTCGATTTTGGTTCGATCGCATCAATGGTGCACCTATTACAAGTAAGATGTGAGAGCTGACATTTTTACTTTAAATTTAAGTGAAATTTAATAATTTAGTTCTTTAAAAAAAGTAACATTTACTAAAGTAATATTTATTTACTATATAATAATATGATTGATACGTGGTACATGCACAAACTTTTCATTAAGCCAGCTTTTTTCCAGTTGTTTTTTTTTTGTGTTATTTTCTGAGACATGTTTTGTGTGGGCTGCACTTTGGTCAGCAACTTTTTGGTTACTTGTGACGATGATATGGTGTCATCATTGACACCAGAGCCCCGAAAATCCAGCCGAAAAGAGTCATAAAATACGAAATAAAATAAAATCAAGACGTTGACGACGTTGCCGACGCCCACAGATCTCTGTTGAGGCCTTTGAATCATTTTTTTTGACCAGGCCTACACACCTGTCCTTGTTGTGATGTCTTGTCTATCAAAGACTGGGGGGAGAAACCTCTGCGACCTCTCTGCAGACTTTCTCAAACTCGAATTCTCTCAGCCAGTGTTTGTAGTACGTATTTCTGCCACTTTAACAAATTCCACAATTTATTCAAATGCGAATTCATCAAAATTAAAACGAGGAAGCATTAAGAGTCTGTCGTTAACGGTACCAACGCCCAGTGCTATATAGACGAAGAACAAATGCCTTAATTAGGTTAAGAACCAACGAAAAATGTAGAGACCAGACCGACTTTCGCCACAAAACAATGGAGCTAAAATTTGTGTGCCAAACCGTTACAGCAAATACATATACATTAACATATATAACATATATATTATAGCCTAAAAAACAGCACAGAAAGCCTTGGGGAAGTCAACCTTGAACTTGATCTTTGGCCAAGCTCTCAGACATTTATATAGCCCTATTTTAATTGAAATTGCAGCTGAAGATTTTGGCACGCAGCTCTAAGAATCGTGACAAACAATTTGGCAAACAGAGACAGCAAAAAAAAAATCGATCAGAGCTCAGAGAAACTGGAAAACAAAGCTTGACTACTTTGACTGTTTATGGCCCGAACACGACACCCCGATTTTCGATTTGGCAATCAAAGTTGGCGAGCGACATGGGAAAAATTAAAATGGCACCGCAAAGCCTTATTACAAAACGAAAATACAACTTCAGGTAGCCATCCTAAAACTGCTATGAGGCATGAGTGAATCAAGCAAATGCTAATGGGACGGGTGTATACGTATAAATGCCAAAAAAAGTACGTATAAGGTTCTGGAACCTAGTTCTGAATGCCCAAATTTAATTTAAATGTATACAGAGACAATTGAAACAAGCCGAGAGAAGTAAGGGTTATAAGAGCACATTTAGATAGTTTTAAAAATGAGAGACAACAAATCAGCTGGTGATGCTGACCGAGAATATTAACTTACTCTTACAATCAAGAGATTCTGGGCCTTTTAAGGAAACCCCATGTGACTATTATCTGTGTGAAAAATTAACTTCCTTGCCACTTGTACGGGCAACCTGAATATGGAATATGGAGAACGAAGAACCAAACCCCACTTTCTTGAAAGAAATCTTCCGATGCAAAACTAAACCCATACAAACCGAACCGAACCGAACAGAGCCAAGACAAACACCTAAGCCTGTATTATTTGAACGTGTTTTGTCTACTTTTAATTAGCATAATTTACATGCAAATGCTAAATAGAACCATGGAGGCAAGTAAGGGGATTGTGAAATGTGTCGAGTGGTTTCGAAGTTTGATTTGACAGCCGAGAGACGATGGCGCTGGCTATTGACTATATGTCTATGGCTATGGCTATGGCGAAGGTGATGATGATGATGACGATGACGATGATGACAACGACCATATATCGGGCGTGTTCCAGTGTCAAATTAGAAGCCATTAAAGCGATCGAGGGAGGGGTTTTCCGAATGCAGGTGGGGAAGTCAGTGAGATGGCGGATTGGGGATGTAATAACAATAATAAATGATAAATCATAAACCCATATACCCGCTACATATACCAAAGCCTATTAAATACGAAATACAGTGTTGAAAGTGCTAAAAATACTGACTTGAACTACTTTTGATATTGAGTAGAAATTTCTTTTTCAGATTATAAGGATGGTTTTTGTATTATAATTCCAAGTTATATCTTGTGTTTTCTTAAATATAGCCTTTGATCAGTTATATATCCATTTTAGATTCCTGGTTTTGTCACTGGCTCTGCCTAAGTTCACCCATTCGAGTCTCCACTGTGGTTGTAATGCCTTTTTTGGTGGCGCCTTTTTGGCGCGTGAATACCAGCGCTCACCACCCGCGCCCAGAAAACGCGATCAAAGGCAGCGCGATTCCAGAAAAAGATGCCAAATGTAGATAGGAGAGAGCCTCAAACGCGCTTGATCGTTGCTTTTTTTCCGTGTTCGCCACCAAAACGGGCTAGTTTATTTATTATTATTATTTCCATTAAAAAATATACATATACTACGTATACGTATGTATTTTTTTTCATTTAGTGGCGCCGCAAAAACAGCTCATAATTTAATGCGGTTTTTAGTTGCCCAGCTTGTTGGCGAACTTCAATTAGCTTTTCAACTTATAAACTTAAACGTTAAATAGTTGCCGCCCCCGTTCACTCCCCCCTGGCCTCCCCTTGACGTTGGCAAATTAACAACAAATACCGGGCACTTGGCGGCTAGAAAAGTCCAACAATAGATGGATGCAAACACGTTTAAAGCGAGGCGAGGTCAGGGAAGTAGTAGTCACGGCGGCGGGGGCTTCAAACAATAAACTTAAACGCAACTAATAAATAAATTAAAGGAAAATAGTAGCAATAAATAATTAATTAAGCTAAGTTAAGTTATATTAACATAGTAACTAACGGTTAAATAAACTTAAATGGGAATATCTTAAATACCCCTTCGAATGCGGCCCTGGTTCCGGAGCCAATCTCAACACTGATTTATGCATGCAAAGTCAGAAATAATAATCGCGGAAGTGGAGTGAGTCAGTTATAACTCGGCGCATGTTTCTCAGATAGAGAAATTCCTTTAAAAAACAAAACTAGAATTAATAAACCAATTGTAGAAAAGTAACTTGTATTTTATATAACCTAAAAATATAAATTGTACAAAACATTTTTGTTCATTTGCACCTCAGACTTTGAAAACTATTAAAATCGTTTGATCTGACAGAAAATCACAAGAAGTGGCGGGGGATTATCGGATTATAATAACCACTACACTGACCACACCACTACAATCCCTTGACAACTAGAATGCTCAGCAATTTCCAGCTTAAGCCCAACGGCATAAACATTTAGAGAGTGAGGGAGAGAGAAATGCGAAGGAAAATCAGCAAATTTTCTTCGAATTGAATTTTCTCACGCGGCTCGATGGCGCCTTAAGGTGATTTTCTAGGTGGCTCTGGGCGGTGGTGCCTTGCATTGATAACTGCAATTTGTCTGGGGATAACTTTGACCCAATTATTAATTGGAAAAGCGAGAATAAATTCGTTGTATATATTGATTATAAATGATACAATCAATTTAAATTAAATAGACAATAAAATATGAAATAAAATACATACCAATTAAAAATAAAACAAGTAATGCAAGTAATTCAAACATATAGTAAAAGTAAACAACTTGAATAAGCTAATCAACCAGATAATCATCACCAATGGCTCTTACTAACCGCTTGAATCAACAGGCTATTAAACCGCTTTTAGAATTTGTTAAAAGAGATAGTGAATCATTTCAACTAATAACTCGTTCTGTGAATCATCCGCCGCAGATGAATTCCCCAGTCCCGAATGAGCGAGTCCATTGGCGGTTAAGCTACACTTAGTTGCTTGCAAACCAGGCCCAAAGTTATTCATTACCCAAGTTAATGAGCAGCTTGCTTGTAAAGCCTCGAAAATAAAATAGGGTTTGAGGTAAAGAGAGTGAAAGATTAACTTCATATATGTATATATATTTTTTTAATTTTCTTTAAGCTGAAGATTTGATTGCTCGTGTTAAAATAGGTATTAACTTTTGGGTTTACGGTTTTACTCTTGCCTAAGCTAGGGTACTAGTGTCACAAAAATAATATAACTCAGCCGGTATTTACACATTTATCACAAGCACAGAAACAAACCATATAAGATACATACATATCTCATATATCTCAGAGACTAAGAGCCTAGAGCTACCAAATTTGGAAAAAAAAGGAGTACTACTACTACTTTTCACACATATCTAAAATCCCTTATCTGTAGCTTTTCTAAAACCACAAATAGATCCAAAGCTCATAATATTGGGTATCTAATAGTCGAGCACACCTCCTTCCTATTTTCTTACTTGGCTTTCTGCGCATAGGAGGCGACGTTGAGGCGTCTAACCAAGCGAAGCATTTTGCCGCGTTTTGCGGCCTTTGGTAATTTGCCGCCGACAACTACACAAACAGAAACAACAATAATATATACAAATACAAATACAACAAATAATAATAATAACAAGCGGTTATAGTGCAGCCAATATTTATTGTCTTAACAATATATTTATGCAATAATTGCATTGAAGTGGTGCCATTAATTATATTTTTGCCACTCTACCCCCTCGAGGTCTAGCACCCACACAAGCGACACACTTACACACTCACAGCACGGAAGCTGTTGTGGATGACCTTAAGTGGTTTGCATCTCCACTAGAAATCCGATTACACATCCATTATAAAACTCGTGAGTTCCCATTGGATTGGTTCTGAAGGTTTTGGCCCCCTGAGTTCTTTATTCAAATATTTTTAACAAATTAAAATACTCAAATATCTATATTATTCTCGTACAATAATATTCCTAGCAGCATTAGGGGGTTGCTCCTGCTGCGCTCAAGTTTACAGTTTTCGAAATCCCAACTAAAATCGTGCAGAATATATTTCTAAATTGTGTTCATTGTCGCGCTTTTTCCAAGACACTAGCACTAGTTTTCTTCCATTCTGTTTTTTGCGCTGTTTTTTTTTTTTTTTGTTAAGCTAAAACCAGAGGAAAATAAAAACAAAACTCTTTTGAACATTGCCGACGCCATAACAAGCGGACATTTGTCGTTTTTGCTGCTGCTGTTTTTGTTTGGCGGCGGCTGTTGTTGTTGTTAAATGCAAATTAAAAGTCTATGCAGCAGCAGTTAAAAAAAGAAAAATGAAATAAAAAACTATAACTCGAACGAACAGCAGACACCCACAAGTAGAAACCAAATTGATAAACAGAAAACGCCACAGCTCTTTCTTCTTTTAAGACACGCCGCTGTGGGTCATGGCTTCTACTATCTCCATGTTATCACTCGACGGCTCCGTTTTCCTCCCTTGGAAACTATTTATTTGTACTAGCTTAAATGTGGAAATTTCCTAATTATATTACGAATATATATCATGACTTAATGCTAGTTTGAGCAATGTAGATAATCATTTATATATAATTATAATGGAATCAAAATCTTAAGCGCACATCGCTTAAACGCTAAAATTCCCAACTGGGTCTACTCCTACTTTGCTATTTTGAATACTAGAAATAACCCAAGCTTGCATTTTAAGAGATCGAATATAATAAATTTAAGAAAATATTTATCTTACTTCAACATAATTATTCATAGAATTCATAGAATCATTAAAGACTGTCTGTTTCTTTTTCAGTGTAATATTTCTTTATTTTATTGTTCAGTTTTATATAAAAAATTTCTTTCAATATATTTTTTTTTTCGTCATCGATAACGATTTTCAGACCGGCATTCGCTTTATTTGTTATCGTCACGCCTCTGACCCCGCGAACCCCGCTGTGCTGCTATTGCGTGTGATTTGAAGAAAAGAAAACAAAAAGAAGACACTTTTCAAAGGGAAATAAAACTTGAGACTAGCTGCATTTTAATTTATTCCGCTGTGCCATTTTACGCAAATTGAGGACAATCGGCAGCAACAACAATCACTAAAAAGAAAAATATAAATATAAATATACGAATATATATCTGTATGTATTTACACGCAATGCGGGCCTCATAGGCTTTATGGTTGTTGTTCTTCTGCGTTGCTAGTTGATAAGATATTGTCACTATGGGGAGTACTTGGAGCAGTCGTTTGTGGGGGTAGATACTAAGTACATTTAAGCACTAGCACAATTGAATTTAATGTTTCTGATCTCTTTTTCTCTTTACAGGTAACGAAACGATCTAATAAATATATCTTATATCCGAGGAGTTGAGTTGTGTGCGTGAGTTTGCCCCACCTTTCAATAATCTTTTTAAAATTTTAAGTTAAAGAAGGATACATAAATGATTTGATCAGAACAAAAAAAAAAAATTAAATAAAAGTCAGCTCACCAACCGGTATGTTTAAAAGTTCTATACAATTTAAAGGAAAGTTTAAACTTTTTGTTGTCTCTGCCAACTGTCTGGCTAACTGTCAATCTGCCAAAAGCAAAAAAGAAAAACTGTCAACAGTTTTTATCTGTCTATACCTTTTGCCCCTCTTCCTCCTATTTTGTTAAACCAACTCCCAAAACTTTGTTAATTGAATATCGTCTGGGGGTTTCTTTACTTTTTTCGTGTGTTTGCCATTTGCCAATTCGCCTGCCATTTTCGGTCACGTTTTGGGTCCAAGACAACGCCTCCTTGGGTGGAACACAACCAAACTAAACCAACCACCCACCACCCAATGCCCATCGCCCCCTTAGCCCACTCCCAAGCGCCATTACCACTTCACATTTACCAGGTTGCGCAAAAATGTGTTTATCACTTTTATTTTTATATATTTATTTAACTTTTTTTTTTTGTTTTTTAAAGCTAAATTTTGCTTTTGCATTTGCGTTTTGTCTGGTGTTCGCTTTAGTGGGTCAGCGCTCATTGAAAAGTTGACTGCCAATTGCAGTTTACCAATTAGCAATACCCAGCTTTTTGTGGCCGCCACTACAGAGCGCACACAATAATGTAAACTTATTTAGTATAGTGAAGTCAACTGAAATGAGTAGATCCTGAGAAAGAACTGGTTTCTAGCGGAACTTATGGAATGACCATGCAACCTGTATGATCATTCGGTTTCGCTCTCTAGAAGAGAAACATGAAGAGGGAGAGTGAGAATTGGAGAGAGAAAACCACAAAGCTCGCTCGGGGTACTGATTGTACATTGCAGGCAAAGCTAAAAGACAACCTCAAGAGAGCAAGCTGGAGCCTAGATACTTTTTTAAATTTCCTTCTTTCGAAAATTAAAAGGTATAAAAAAGTGTACTGCAAATGTTTTAAAAATTTCCAGTGTGGCGTAACCTTTAACGCACATTTGGTACAACAGTAATTTACTGTATTTTATGTTGACAAACCGCTTTTCACTTACCCGTAATTTCCGAGCTATGGACAATCATCGTTCAGCCCAAAAAAGAGAAGAAGACAAGACGGAAAAAAGCCGACAAAAATTAAACCTTTTTGGCCAGAGCGCATTTACGTTCTTGGCCCAAATAAGTTTCTGCTTTTTTTCTGTTGTTGCTTTCTCTCTCCTCCTTGTTTATTATAAAATAATTGACAACCAGCCGCTATATAAAAGCGAAGATGACAAAGTAGAAGCAAACACTCGTCAAGTAAAAGCTGCGATCAGGCAAAAAAAATTAAATAACATTGCGAGAAAACGCGAAAAATTTGCACACAACGGGGTAAAAAAAGATAGAGATGAAGAAAGGGGCCAGAAATGCATTATAAAAGCCGGCTCGAAAAAGAAAGTAGCAGCTGAGCTCAGAAACCGCAACAAACACAAAAAATAAAGAAGAGAAAGAGAAAGAGACGGCAAAAACCGCATGGTAAAAAATGGTACAAAAAATAAGCAGACGAAGAAATTACTTTCTGCTAGATGAAAGAACTATCAACAGACTCTTCCAAGAAGATCAAAAATAAAAGAAAAGAGAAAAGATGGTACAACTAGCTGAAAGTCACATTAAATTGACAGTAGAGAGAGGGTATTTCCTTATTCTTCAAGTCTTTCTTTGAGTTAGTTCCTTGAGGAAATCTTTTTGGAGAATTTCTTGTTGTTGAAATCGATTTGAATCGAAATTAAAATAATTAAATTAATTAATTACATGTATATTCATTATTGATTTTTAATTGAATTGTTATTTGTATTTCAATAAAAACTTGTTGGTGTTCTTCACCTTGGAAACATCATATTTATAAAATTAAATAACCTGGATTATTTTCTAATAGAGCGCAAATTGTAATTTAAAATTAATTAATTCAAAAATGCAAAAAATCCAAGATATCCTTTTTGGATTATATCGATGCACCGCATAATTGGATTGATAATAATAGTAATTGAAATAAGTTCATTTTGATTAAAAAATATACAAAAAGAGCAAATTCCAAAATTTCCAAATTTTTCTTCAAGTTAAAGTGTTTTTCAATTGTAATTTCTTTAGTTTTAACTTTTCGCTTAAATAGCTTTTGATTTCGTAAATAATTTGGTCAAGCCAAAATTAGTAATAGTTATTTTTTTCCCCCTTTTTGTTGGCTAATTTTCAGGGTAATGTAAGGCAACAAGAATTGCATAATACTGGAAAAATGGGACACATTGTCATTGTCCGAGCCAAGACCGCAAAGCACAATGAATACTGCTACGAAAAAAATATAAAAAACAACAAATTGGGAGGGAAAAAATTACAGTCGAAGCGTAGAAAACATTTCATGGTTCAATGCCAAAGCATAAGCGGAATATAAAATAGTAAAAAAAGGAAACATTTCGTGTTACAACTTAGACGGGCTTTCTGAGACAGAAAACCGTCTTTTCTTTCCTTCTTTGTTTTTCCCTTATTGTAGCGTTTTATTTTTTGTTTCTTGTTTTATTTTAGACCCAGTCATCCAAGCTGACGATTAGTTTTAAACGCTTGGCCAGCACCGGCTGGTGGAAAAAGGAGGGAGGAAACTGTTTTGTCGCCAAGTTGCGATTATTATTATGTCAGTCGGTTGGCAGTGATTCGAGAGTGGGCTTACAGTGGGCGCAAAAGCTTAAACTATTGTCTAATAAGAAATACAATGGAAACATGAATTAGTTTAAAAGAAAAAAACAATCATTTATTGATTAGATTTTAATTTTAAAGAAGGACTGTTAAAGGGCTAGTTTGTTTCTTATAATATTAAATACAATAATACAATTTTGTGGTTTACAAATTGCATTTTTTTTTAATCCCTAATTTCCAATTGTATTCCTTAGTGTACCTATACGATTTGTTTAGTGAATGTTGGCCAGAAGGAAGGGGGTTTGCCGTAGAGCATGGGACAGGTAGTAGTGACAGCTCAGAACTTTGTGGACGCCTGCGGCATTTCCAATTAGCCAAACAGCGGTTTGCGGGCAGGAGAGAAAAAAAAAAAGCAAACAACAAAAGTGAATTTAATTGATTTGCATATTTGTTTACGGAGATTACAAATCCCAAAGGGGTGGGGACCACACCACACATACCTGCCTGCAATCTATATAATCTGCGGCCTATAGTTTGGTTTTTTTTTTATTATTTTTTGTAGCCTTTAAAATTGCCACCGAAACACGTTGGCGTTTATGATAATAATTGCTGTCGTTCTTGTTTTTGATGCTGGCGCCAGCGTTTCTTTCTCTTCCATACACATAGACATATAATTTGCCACGACAATTACCGGATTATAGGGGGGAAAAGGCGTGACACCTGGAAGGACAAAGGGGGGGGGGGGCACCTTTTATTTGCTTTATTCGATATTATTAGTCCACACATAAGGAAGTGTTCTAGACTTTGAAATACCCAGCAAACGATCTTTTTTTGCATTTAAAAACAAGTAGTTCAAGAAGTTGAGAAATAGTATTAATGAAATGGACTTTAGCTAGACTCCAGGTAACCCTTCAAGGCCGCTTCAACACAAGCTAACACAACCTGACAAGGGAAAAGTATAACAATTTCCCCTCATAAATTATGCAACATTATTTCCTAGGTAAAAGGGAAGCTTGAGACTTGATTTTTTTCCCTTTGCTATTTTGCATCTTAGATGGGAGATGGAAACTGATGGGACTGGAGGAACTGGAGGGAGGGAAAAGCAGGAGAAGAGACAAGAAAAATGCGGACACTGCTGCGAAAGTCGCAAATGGCGTCAAAACCGCAAAGAAGACAATTGCACAAATACCAAGGCACAAAAGTGTTGATGTTAGCCAACTTCCATTTTGAGCCGCAACATTCCATTGTCTGTTTTGTAGTGCGCTTTGTTTTCACCTCTCCTTTTCTCTCTCTCTCTCTGTTTTTCTACTTTCCGCCATCAATTTTTCCCTTTGATACAGTTAATATCAAAGTTATAAGGCAAAACTATACAGATCTTAAAATAAAATGTACAAAAAAAGTTCTGGAAAAACATATACCACATAATTTATATTTATTTAAAAACAAGCCTTTACCAAAATACGATTAGTTTCTATTAAATACATATATATTATGCAAAATAAAGCTAACTAAAAAAAAAGTGCCTGATAATTGTGAGCTGCACTGTAGTTAGTAGTAAGTAGTGAGTGCAATCAGCAATAAACTTTTTCCTACGGCTGCATGTACAAAATTAAATTAATTCGCAACCGAAAAGGTTTACCTACGGACCAGCCCTCTCCCGGGGACCTTAAAAACTTTCCACTTTCTTTACTGCATTTCTTCAACATTTTAGAAGCTTCAGATTCAAAACATTAAAAAGAAATAAATAGGTTTCTCCTATTTTCTTATATTTTTATTACTAAGAAAATAAGAAACGTGTTAATTCCTGATCAGCAGCAACATGCGATCGATCTAGCCCTGCCAGCATCCTTGATTCTACGCTAGAAAATCTCTACCTTTATCTCTCTTCTAGGGTATTGAAAACTTCGTCTTCCTAAAGTTTACTTCCGTTTTTTATCCATTTAATTATTCAAAAATGTCCGCGTGCCGCCATGCCAACGAAAATATTTACCTCGCTCCCCAACGTTCGCATTTTGTTGTTGTTTATCAATCGATAATATCAACATAAGACATGGAAGAGCAAACGAAACTCATATTGAAATTTAATTGAAAAATGGCAGCGAGTAGGAAACGGACTAACTGAGCCGAGCCGAGGCTGATATAAAAACGCGGCGGCAAGCTAAGAATAAATAAACAATCGTATTTCTCTCTCTTCCTCGCTTAATTTGTGCATATGAATGAATGACTGAATGAATGATCGCACGCATGAATGAATGAAACCAAAAGGCCAGGCCAGCCACTGGAGGGAGGGTGTAGGAGATCAATGAATTACAATTGCAAGTGTACGTGTGTGTTCGTAATTGAAGTTAAATTTGTTGATCCAAACAGTGATGATCAAGTGAACAGGAGCATTCTATAAGATATGGTAAAACATTTTAAAAGTAGTAGAATGATCATTCAAGTTACAAAAAAGTTCTAAGATTAACATTCACAAGTATTAATAAACTTAAATTATATATATTTTTAGAAATATATTATTATAATGTTCAGCATATTTCATTCAACAATACTTTTACAACCCATTGACTGCTAGATCAAACGCTGACATTTGATACACAACGACTTCCTGAATTTCTATTTACTATCGTTCCCTTTGATGGCGACCTGAATGAATTGTAGCTGTATAAAACGAGGAAATCAATATAGTCAGTGGCTATATCAAGTATCTAGTACCAGTAATTCATTCAAAGTCAAATTATGAATGATTTCTTTTAGGCGTAAAAAAAATTAAAAGTTATTAAAAGAAAAAAGTAGCTA